>NDXZ01025860.1:0-37344 GCA_003055125.1 Paykullia maculata | reverse complement strand
TGCTCAAAATTTTCATTAAATGCTGGGTGGGTTAAACAAAATAAAAAATTCAATAAAAAAAAACACACATAAATCTAAATGTCTGTAAATATTAAATTCTAATACTTCTGTAATACTCTAGTGAATTTAAATAATTTTTATTTAATACTCACATTAAATATTCAAGTAAAATATATTAAAAATTCAAAATATAAACACACACACATACACAAATGAAATAACAAATGTAGTTGTGAATTACAAATGTATTGGTGTGTGCGACATCGTCCTTAGTAGTCTTTAGACTATTGCATAAAACTTTTAATAATTTTATGACCAAATTTTGTTTATAGTGGCACTTATTTTGTGTTTTTTTTTCCATTATGTTAAAAATAACAGTTAAATTTTTTTGTTTTACTGCAAAAATTTAGAAGAAAAATAAACATTATATTGAATATGTTAAAATAATACTTAAATAAATTTATTAAAGATATTAACAATAATATGTAAACATTCATTTTAAAACGTTGGCCAAATATTTAAACATATGTTTATAGTATTTTATGGATACACAATTATAGTTTTAAAGTTGAATATATTTTTTATGTCATTGTGTATTGTGTAAGTGCTATTTCGCAGCACTTAAATATTTTTAACTGCCCATAAAGCCAAAAGACACTTGTAAAACAATAAAACTGAAATTTACTTACGATCGAAATCAAACAACTGGCTACCAACAATAAAAACATAAAATAATTTTACGATTATTACACAAAGTACCAATAGCATTTACCCAAACTATTAAACAAATTTTTATTTATTACATTTTCATAAAGTGCAGTTGTGGTCTGCCATTTAAAAACATGAGTTTTAATTTTTAAAAATATTTATGGACTTTTTTTTCTTCGTTTGCAGCTGTAAGGACTTCCCTTTCTCTATCTCGCTCTCTCTCTCTCTCACTCTCTTTGCCAATAAATTCATATTTATTGGCTTAAGTGTTAAATAAATTTTAATATACAATATTTTCATTTCGTACATTTATTTATTTTGTTTTATTATTTCAATTATTATTGTTTTTTTTTTTTTTGTAATGATTTCAATATGATTTATTTACTACATACCAATTTGTAACAGAGTATTAATAAAAGAAAATTTAAGCGGTAGCCCTTAATAAAAGCAACGTCAAGGAGACTGAAAGGCGGACGTTAGGATGAACAGCCATACTGCTCGAGCAGTGAATCAAGGATGTAAATTTTTAATAGAATTTCAATCAAATAAACTCTAGAATAAATAACTGCGTACAAATATCTTTAATATTTACCTTGACCGTTATTCTTTCAGTTTGCATGTATGTGTGTGTATTCACATGAATAGTGGCAAGAATCCAATGAATAAAGTTTATATTTTTGCGAACTTCATTGTCACTCTCTGAAATGGAATTAATTGTGTTCTTTTGTACTTTTTCTGTGATTTTTTTTTTAAACTAGGCCTTATTTTAATTACAGTAAGAAAATCTTCAAAATGCTTGCTTCTAGAAAAAATATTTGGTAATTTTTTTTTAATACTTTAACAGATTTTCTATTAAAACAGAAATTCTTTGTTAAAGAGAAAATTTTTTTTAAAAATTACATTTTTAAAAGATGTTAATAAGTTTTTGATTTAGGCATTTCTTGTATTAATAAAAAAATTTCAACTAGTTTTAATTAAAAGAAAAATTTTGCATTTTTTGTTTATAAATAAATTTAATTTTAGTTCAAATTTTTTAATAAAATCTTGAGTAATTAATATTTTTCAAATTTTATCCTGCTAAAATTATTTTTGATGCATCTAAGTCTTTATTTATAAACAACTTTTAATAAATAAAAATAACAACAAATTATTTGATTGCTAAGAGAAATTTTAAGAAAATTACATAATATACTACTCTCTCTTTAAAAATATTTGTATATTTTTTTCTTTTCTTCTTGAAACTCTATTTTGGAGTCCCTCTGCCAAATGCAAATGTTTTTCAAGGTTTTTTGAGGTTTGGTCTGTCTGAATGGCCAAGTGTCACTTAAGTATAAAAACATCAAACAGAAAAGTGCATTTTTGCGTTAACGGAATTTACTTCAAGTTATTAATATGTGTTGTTGGTAAATAGTAAACACTTGAAAGCAGATACGTGCCAAAAGAGTGCTCAAACACAACATTCGGTATCATAAAGCACTTTTAAAAATGAAAACTTTATTATTTAAACCTTCAAACACATGCAATTCACATACATACATGCACACATATGTATTTACATATGTGTATATGACACATGAGAGAGTTTGTTTACTTGTGGGCTTTATTGTCGGTGTAAGCAACACTTTTATTCCATTATCCTTCATTTACGTACAAATATAGAGTATTTTGGATGAACGCAGTATGATTTAAATTGTTTGTTTGTTTATTTTTATTATTGTTGTTTGCAAACTTGCATTACTTCAATAATGTAGAAAATAGTGTTTGGCTTATTGTTTGTGGTGGGGGAAATAATAAAAAAGAGAAATAAAATAAGAATTTTCAATTTTAAAGCTTTAACAATAAATAAGAAATAAGAGTAATATTTTGTGGAATGTTGTAGCAACAGTTTGAGCTTTGAAGTTTCAAGTTTTAGGATTTTTTAAACACCTCTTTTAATAATATAAGGTGTTAGAATAATAAGTAATCAATTTACTTAAATTTAGGTAAGCATTTGTGAGCTGTAGGAAGTTTCAAAAGCCTTTAAATGAAAACAAAAGTTTTTCGCTGTTTAAAAAAGTCTTTGTTTAATCAATTTGTGTGCAATTTTGAATAAAAAAAACGTTTACATTTAAATCTTCTACACTTACAAAAAACCTTAACAAACTTTTGATTTCAAATGCATGTATTTCCTTAGTCTTTTAAAAATTTATAAATGTTTCTCTTTACAAAAATACAATTTTTTTAATATTCCAACAATTTAAAAAAATGTTTATAAAGTTTTTCAACATAATAATTTCAAGTTTTTTTTTAATTAATTAAGTGCTATTATTATAAGATTTCACTTCAGCTGAAATTTATATTCTCATATCACAGAAACAAAATAAATGCAATTTTAAGTAAGAGCTATAAGTTTATATGAATGAAATAAACCATAAGTAGTTCATAAAATTAAAATAAAAACAAAAACTGAAAAAAATTCATCGCATTAACCATAAGATACCAGCTTTTCCATTGAATGACTCTTATAAATGACCAAAAACGATTGTGCGGGAAAAACTGAAATGGCAGTTATAATCGAATAGTGGATTGAGCTATCAATTCCTGTATAAATAGGAACTACATAAAACAATTATCAATTCCTGACCTGCTTTGAAATATACAATAACACTTTGCTTCAGAAAAACTATACTTAATAGCAATTAAATATGGGTTATAGACCTTGTTAAATAGATGACATCCCCGATTTTAAATATTCAAAATCTTAAAAGGCATTTTAAGTATTTTTTTTTTGAGCAAAATTAAGGTTTGAGCTTAAGGTTTTTTTTGATTAATTAAAACTGTTAAAGTTATTCGACTGTTTAAAGAGATTTTTAGTAGCAACTGATAACTCTAAGTAAAATAAGGATAAATTAGGATTAATGACATTTTTATTTCGATGATTACACTGGGGCCAAACATTTTAACTTTGTCATGCCAGACGGTCTTCACTAATATTCTGTACTTTGGCGAGTGGCTTTTTATAAAAATAAAAAAAAAGAAATCTATAGGCTAAGAATTTTATAATACAGGTGTGATTTTAATATTTCAAAACATATTAGCCATCTAAACCAAAAAAAAAGTAAAAGTTGTATTTTGAATTTACGATTTAAGATTTCCAGCGTCCAACAGTAATTTGCTAACATGGTTAAATTCCATTTGCTTTTATAGGGCTTTTGATCTGTAAAATATCGTAATAGAACCTTTCTTCGTGCTTATCACTGACAGCTTCCAAATTCTTAGAAAAATATCCAGACATGAGAAATGTGTTTAAAGTATTTCAGGTCTAGCAGCAAATGTATTAATAAAAATATAAATTTATAAATTATTTATAAGACACTCTAAACTTTGTATTTAACCAATAATAATATTCTGTAGCTCACACACACACAACCCAATCTAGGGCATAAATAAAACCATAAAGTTTGTATGTAAAGCCATTCATATGTCAGATTAATCTCCTTAGGACAATTTGCATGAATGTAGCAATGATGGTATTAAATAAATTTAATAATTTAAACGGAATAAAAAAACAGCAAAAACAAAAATAAAATACAGTTAAAAATATAGATCGGCTCTTACATACACCTACATTTACTGGTAAATTAATGGATTTTTAATTGTCTCCGTGTGACTCTTTGTATTTTTATAAAGAGCCTCAAAAAGGATTAAATATATGAATGTCTATGTACACTTACACACATTAAAAAAAAAGCATTACAAAAAGAAATTTTCATGTTATTTTTATGGTTGAAAAGGAGAGGAAATGAAAAATGTGGCATGCAACAATACTTGCACATACGTATATATAAAGCTGCAAATATATGTACATACAAATATATATATGTATATATGTGCATGTAGTTGTTTCAGTATATAAATACAGTTTATATAAAACAAATGGAGGAATGTGTTAACGTATACACATGCATGCATTGGTATGTACACACTTTTTGTGAATTGATAAAAAATTACATAAACAAACACATTTTCATTCATACCTTTACATACAAATAAAGAGAAAATATACTATAAACATGAATGTGTGCAGTGCAATAAAAAATAATAAAATTACAAAAATTAACTACTTGAATAACTTTTATGCAACATTCACATACTGTCATGCGGTAAGATGAAACGGATGCAAATGCACCAGGACAGTAAGACAGTTGGGAGAAAATTTGTTTTTAATTAAATTGCTATAGGTTTCAATATAACATACATCATGGATAATGTCTGTTAAGCATAAAGTAAAGATATTGCAATAAAATTTCCTACAGTTGTAACCATAAAAATGAATATAAAGATACACGCACACATGCACACCTACACTTTTGCATTTCAACTGGCCAAAATAAGTAAGCAAAACAACAACTGCAACTGCAACCAAACTTTCAAAAGAAAAGTCATTTATCAATACAGACGCAGGCAAAGAAACCAAAAACAAGAAAAAGAGACAAAATTTAACATAAATTGATTGGAGTTTTATTGTAACATAAGAATTATGTACGATTTTCTTAAAATTTGTTATTTATTTTTTATTACATTTTTATGCTTATTTTTGAAAAAAAAAATTCTACTTCTTGTTAAAGAAATTTATTATGACACACGTTTATGTGTGTGTGTTTACATACATAAATACGTATGTAAGTAAAATAATGTATAAATCGATTTACGTACGAATGTTTCAAATTTAAGATTAATTTTTTTTTTCTTCTCCATATCTTTTTGCCGTGGTTTGCGTAAGTATGTGTAAGTGTGAGTTAAGGACCGGGTGTAAAATAAGCCTTAAACAATAAATTATTATTTTATATTTGAGAGCTCTAAAATTAAATCATTTATTTTTCTTTTCTAAATTTAATAGGGGGATTTTAAAATAAAAAAATAATTATTTCGAGAAAAAATCTTAATCCTTACTTGATAAAAGTTATTCAATATAAAAATATTGCGTCCAATTTTGATATGTAAAAAATTCTAACAAATTCTCGAATTAAGAAAATCTTCTAAGAGACTTTTAAATTAAAGTCCTAATCACATTTGTTAATAGAAATTTTTTTCCGACCTGTTATTTAAATTTTTGTCATTAATTCTTATATGAAAAATGTGGCTACAGATTTTTGTACAGAAAATCGTTTTACAGTTTCTCGTACAAAAAATCTTATCAAACATTTTTTTAAACATAATTTTCGTCAAAAAAATTTATTTTCGTTTTAAAATATATTCCTTCAAAATTTGTTAAAAAAAATTTTTTTTTACAGATTTTTGTATAGAAATCATTTTTACAGGATTTTGTATAGAAAATTTTACGATAGATTTTCATAAAAAAATTATAAAAAAACCTTGCATTTTTCATTAATATTAATTTTTAACAGGGTCATCCATAAAAAATTTCCCCAATTTTAAGAGATTTATTTATAGATTTCATATTCGTAATTAGAACATTTTTTACCAGATTCCTTTTAAAAGCATCTATAAATACTTTGTTCATTAGTAAATATTTACAGTAATTTTTGCAACGTGTTTTTATTATTTATTATTTTTTATTATTTTATTTCTACCACAAACATTGTCTCCTCTTCAAATCTTATTACGTTTATATTTTTTATCTGTATTAAACATTCCGATTGGATTCATATAAAATTCTATTTAAATTACTGTATCATAGGAGAGTGGAAGTGTCAGAAATTACCACACACCAGCAAACATAAATTTATAACCCAAAAAACGAAAACCAAAACACTGGAGGCACTTTCCCCACAAACTGAGACCTATACGAAATAGCATATAAAAATGTTCAGAATATTTGGGCAAAAAGAAAGGAAAAAAACAAAAAAAAAACAACAACAAAGTTATTTGCAACATTTCTTAAGGAAACACATGTCATATCCAATATCAGAGTGTATAACGTAAATAAAGAAGATACTTACAAATATTGATACAAAACTGAATAAACCTATAAATGAAAAACTAAGCAAATGTATGAATAAATGTATGTGAATTAATGGGTGACAGCAAACAGTAGCAAAATTGTCTTCAATACTTACAAAAGAAATAATGCAATAAAATATTGCTTTGGTTAGCAAAACGACGAACAAAAATAATGAAAACAAAAAAATGAAGAGAGAATAATAATTTTTAAATTATTATTGCCTACAGCTAAGGCTGTTAACTGCCTAAAGAAGAAAAACGAAGAAGAAATGTGGTAGCTTTGAATAACACTAGCAACACAATACATACTTAATGTGAACAATAATAACACTAACAAAGCCTATGATAACAATACAGAGCCATTCCTATACACACACATACAGCCAAATTAAAAAAACTACCAAAAATTCAAATTTCCGCCTTTATACAAATATCCGCCAGTATTCATTCGACAATTTTACAACAGCAACTGAACATAAATCGTAAGGAAAAGAAGCAGTCAAGTTTTTTCCCCCCATTTTCTATCAGTAGGAGCTTTAAACCATTTAGATGTCGTGCTAAGATTTTAGAGTTCACATTCCACCAGCCACGACGGCAGCAGTAGCAGCAAAATAACTTTATGAATCACAATTTTAATTTGCTTATAAAACGAAAACAAAAACCAGTCGTAATCGTGTCGCAATGGAGAAGTAATATTTACATACATACATACATACATACATATGTTTCAAATTTTCGTTTGTTTAATGAAAAAATTCAAATTTATGGCCGTATGTTTCTCGTACCACTCATTGAGATCTCATCCTTTTTTTGTTCTTCTAACAAAATTTTGAAAAGAAAATAAATAGTTTGCTTTGCAGCAGCACCCCACTGTTATTTAGGCTCGTTTTCTTCTACTCTCTGTGTGCTGGCCAAAAATTTGAAAACCTTCTTTTAGGAAACAATGAATTGTGTGCAACGAAAATGAATAAATTTCACATTTGCCGAAAAACTAACTAAATACACATAAACACACACACGTACATACATATGTATATTATCTGTTTGAAATATTGAGATGTAAATGCTTATTGTTGTAGATGTAATGGTGATTCTATAGAAAAGTATTAAGTATTGTGTACACATTGGAAAATGTATCCAATTTTAAATTGGATTTTTTTATAGATTATGTTTGAAGAAATTGGTGAGAATTGAAGCTTTTGAATTATAACTGTAAATTATGATGACACAAAAATTAAGTCGTATTTTAACAATGACAAAGCAAATGCATAAATCGAATACAATACTGATATACATAGCAAAAGTTTAGGGTGGACCCTAAAAAAAAATTTTACAAATTTATACCGCTATAACGATAAAGATTAGTGGAGTTTTGCGCTGAGCAGCTAAAATTCATTTAGTCCAATGTTCTGGAAAATTTTAAAAACCTATAAAAATAACATACAAATGTATATGTTTATGTTAAAAAGTATAATTTTAGAGAAAAATCTTTTTTTTTAACGCCAAAAATGATTGACATATATATATGAACATATGTATACGATTCTTGCAAGCATGTATGTTTGTACTTTCTACAACTTTAATATGTTTATACCCTTCACCACAGGTGACAAGGCTAAATATAAGTTTATCATTCCGTTTGTAATTTCTACAATATTCATTTGCAACCCCATAAAGTATCTATATTCTGAATCCTTATTGATAGAAAGGTCTATTTATCCATGTCCGTCTGTCAGTCTGTGTATCTGTCCGTCTATTAAAATCAACTTTTCTCAGCCCCCCGATGTCGTACGGACCCGTTACTGATCCGACAATTAACGAGATATAAGTTTAAAAAAAATTTTTTTTACACAAAAATAAATTATATTTGTGTGTAAGACATGCCTTTTTGGGAAATTTAAAATAAATTGCTAACTGGCCCAGAATCAGTAAAGATATGGATGAAAAACCTATGTATTTGGGCTAAAACTAATATCATAAATAATCAAGTTTTCCAAGACTTTAAATACTCTTCGGACATGTAAATACATACGTACATACATAAGTATACATATACACACATACATAAATACACGTAGTGAGGGGTATATAATATATAGCGCTCGTACTTGTTTTTTTCCATAAACGTCCCAAAAACGGTTTTGTTCGGCTATACTTAAATAATAATTTTAAAATTAATTTGATATCTGAGTAACATGTAGCAATTTTTTTGATCATAAAAGAAATAATAACTTTTGACAAAAAAATCAAATTATGACCCATAAGAAAGCATACAATGGCACACACTATTAAAACAATAGCCAAATGGTCTGTCGTCATTAATTTGTATCAAAAAAAAACTTCAATTACACCTTCTTTTAGCAAAATCTACCAATAGTCTTAGTCTAGAATTTATTCTGGTGTTGACAGTATTAGACAAGCATTAGGTTTTTACTAACAATTTTAGTATTAAGAACATTCTGATTAAATACTTTATTATACTTTATATATTAAAAAATAATTTCCTCTGCACTTCGTTAACAGTCACATAATCTACAATAAAGTTATTTTGTATTCATTTCTTTACTCAATTTCATTGTTCTACAATTACAATTAAACAGAACTTCCTTTAGGTTGTTATTACGCCATTTCAAAGGAAGCCAACAAAATTATCTTCTGTAATATGAAATAAAAAACATTATTACCTTTGTTACCTTTCGAATTGTCTATACCGTATAGACTTTACGCTATTGTGGTGAAAATAATTTATTGAGTAAAAATATATATAAATTTATTTAAAAGCAGACCATTATAATTCATTATTTAACAGCTAAACAAATAAAAATACT
Source organism: Paykullia maculata (assembly GCA_003055125.1). Taxonomy (NCBI): domain Eukaryota; kingdom Metazoa; phylum Arthropoda; class Insecta; order Diptera; family Rhinophoridae; genus Paykullia; species Paykullia maculata. The sequence goes on along the minus strand of NDXZ01025860.1, from coordinate 27,865 downwards.
TATATTAGTCGCTTCGATAAGATAAAATTTATAAATGCTTTTAAGCACAAACAATAAAGCAAATGCAAACAAAAACTTAAATGCACACCCATTCATTCATACATATGTAAACACATACTTAGACAAACACCTTTAAAAGATACATACATATACACAGATACACATGTCATTGGATTTTATTATTAATTACTTTACCTGCTTTGATTATTATCACTTGTCTTTTTGTTTGGTTACTAACCATTAATATTATTAAAAACAAAAATACGCAAACACATAAATCCTGTTCCTGTTCTTTCACACCAACATTTACATACATTAATGAATAGAATCGAAGAAATTCATAACGAAATGAATTATAAAGTCCCATTATACAACATTATTCTTAATATGAAGCAAGAACAGAATGAGCAAAAATAAAAACAAAAATATATTCTGAGTATAATATTCTAAATGAATAAAATAAGAAGAAAATTATAAATGTATTACTTCAGGCGTAGGATTAAAATAAATGATGGTTTAATAGAAAAAAATATTGTGAAAAACGGATGTTGGTTTAGGTGTGCTTTAATAAATACATTAATGAATTCAAATATTTTGGCAATCGAATTCAGAGCAGATTTTGTTTTGTTTTACCGATAGGGTATTTTTCTCATGTAGCTTTTTTATTCATTTTCATACAAATATATTTAATTATATTTTATACCTGCAGATTTCTAAAAAAAAAATCTTAGGTCAAGATATTAAAAATCCATTAAGGGAAAGTTTTAAGGCGGCTTGTCTATTCCAATAAATCTCAAGTTCTCGGTTCTCTTGTGGGTATAATAAAAGACAATTTTCAACTCGGCAATCATACACAACATTATTTTAAACTTAAAATTCTACGCATTAAAAAACAACACCCGTTAAAATTGATAACAAACTTAATTGATAGCTTTGGCTACTGGTGTTTAAATTTTTTTTAATAAAGTTTTTATAGAAAATTTATTTTGCGATAAGATATACAAAAAATTTTCACTTAAACTATATTATATAATCCCAACTAATGTAGGCCAAACAATCTATAAAGCAAAACTATAATCATAATCATGGTGCCTATAACAAAAGGTTTTTAATTGATTGACTAAATAGATAATACTGGTCTCTAAAGAACACTTCCTAAATCCAGAAGGTCAACTAACTAGTCACGGAATCGTTATTAGTTGTCGCTAACTGTAGTTTTAAATTGTTCACAGATTGAAATGGACATGCAGATCATTCGCAAAATTGTTTTAATATTTATAGCCGTTTTCGGCCTGTCATTGGCCATGCCTGCTGCACGCATAGAAACTGATCCAGAACTAACTGCCGGTTTTGTAGAAGGTGATATGGTACTGAATACAGCTACACGTAATGGTTTACGCGATGAGATCAAAAGGTGGCCAAATGCCACTGTCTACTATAAGTTCTTTACTCAATTTGGTAGGTTACATTAATAAAAATCGGCCAACTTGTAATTTTAATTTAAATTACAGACGAACCGCACAAAAATCACATTCTGTACGGTATGAAAATCTTGGAAAGCGTTTCTTGTATACGCTTTGTCGAAGCCAACGATAGTGTAAAATCATTTGTTAATATCACTGGCATTGATGGTGGCTGCTACTCTCACGTTGGATATCTTAATGTGGGTGCTCAAAAATACAATTTGCAAAGATATAACCTCGACGAAGGCTGTTTTCGTTTAGGTACCATCGTGCATGAGTTTCTGCACACCTTGGGTTTCTATCACATGCAAAGTGCGGCTAATCGTGATGAATATGTTCGTATCGCTGAGAAAAATATTATAGAAGGCACTTTGAATAACTTCAATAAATACAATGAAACCTACGTGGATGATTTTGATGAGGAATACGATTATGGCAGTGTTTTACATTATCCCGCTTATGCCTTCTCAGTTAACGGTGAAATGACCATCATACCATTAAAGGAGGCTGAGGCTGCTGGTAAAATGGGTCAACGTCGAGGCATAAGCAAATCTGATATTAACAAATTGAATGTGATGTATCGTTGTTCGGTGCAAGTTTAAATTATTTGCATTTTCTTAATAAAGTGTGTATTTTTTGGCTACATAAAACTATTACATATGATTACATATGACATATGTATGTAATAATGATATTCCCTACTTTATTGTCAAAGTGGAAAAAAATGTCGTCGGCTTAATAAAATTTTCTCTTTTATATTTTTTTTTTTTTGGAAATTTTGTAGGATTTTTTAATTGCATTTTAGAATATTCCGTTTGCTTTAATAATATTGTGTAATGTTCGGTCCTTAAAATTTACAGTTGAGTGATTTTTTTTAATAAAAAAAATCGGTGTGACTATTTTCGTTTTTAGGACTCAAGTATAAACCAAATGTTGCATTGGTCTACAAAGCATAAAAGATGGTTGCATATAAATGGTAAAAATCATAGCCTTAATTGCGGCAATTTAGCTCACAGGCATAGCTTTATCACAGCACAAAATGAACTTAAATCAGTTTTATCAATTAAATTACTTTGTATTTCGAAATTAGTTTAAACAACTTGCAAACCTTGCGCCGAAATAACTCCATTTGCCCTTAGTTGTGAAACCAAAGTAACTCCAAAGCAACAAAGAACTGACAATTGTCACAGCGAATGTCTAATGTCTCTGCCTCTAAAAGAAAGAAATACATCCCTTTATACAATCTACAAAAATTTAATTTCCAGTTTTTAAAACACTTCTAACAATTTTTTTATTTTTTTAATTTTTTCGATAAGATATAATAAAAAAATATATCATAAAAAATTGATTCTATAATCCCAAATTACACGGGCCATAGATTTTAAAGAGCTTGATTAGCAGTAATATAAATGGTGACAATAAAAAATTGCAGACGTATAGGCCAGATAAGATCTACTTCTATAAGACTTTTATTTAGCCAAGAAATTTAACTGGTCATGCAATCGCCATTACTTATCGCTTGTTTCAGTTTTTAATTGTTAGCAGACTGAAACGGACATGCAGGTCATTGGCAAAAGTGTTTGGATATTTATAGCCGTTTTCGGCCTGTCATTGGCCATGCCTGCTGCACGCATAGAAACTGATCCAGAACTAACTGCTGGGTTTGTGGAAGGGGATATGGTATTGAATACGGTTACACGTAATGGCTTACGCGAAGAGGTCAATAGATGGCCAAATGCCACTGTCTTCTATAAGTTCTTTACTCAATTTGGTAGGTTACATTAATAAAAATCGACAAATTTTTAATTTTATCTCTACTTTAATTACAGACGAACCCCATAAAAGTCACATACTACACGGTATGAAAATCTTGGAAAGCGTTTCTTGTATACGCTTCGTCGAAGCCAACGATAGTGTAAAATCATTTGTTAAAATTACTGGCATTGATGGTGGCTGCTACTCCAGCGTCGGATATCTTAATGAGGGTGCTCAATCATACAACTTACAATTATATAACCTCGATGAAGGCTGTTTTCGTTTAGGTACCATCGTGCATGAGTTTCTGCACACCTTGGGTTTTTATCACATGCAAAGTGCTGCTAATCGTGATGAATATGTTCGCATCGCCAAGGAAAACATTAAATTAGGAACTTTGAGTAATTTTAACAAATACAATGAAACCTACGTAGATGATTTCGATGAGGAATACGATTATGGCAGTGTTTTACATTACTCCGCTTATGCCTTCTCAGTTAACGGTGAAATGACCATCATACCATTGAAAGAGGCTGAGGCTGCTGGTAAGATGGGTCAACGTCGTGGCATGAGCGAATCTGATATTAACAAATTGAATGTGATGTATCGTTGTCCGGTGCAAAATTAAGCTTCTGGATTCCAGTTGATAACGTTGTTTGCTTCAACATTTTATTGATTAATTGTATATTTTTTTATTAACACTTAAATGTAAATGCCTTTGCGTAGTAAAATTTCTCATAAATGTTAAGAGATGATGAATTATAGCTTATGTTAAAAGGTTTCGCTCTCAAGTATCATTCACTTTGGTATGTGTACATACATATTTGCATATATTAATACTATTATTTTTGTTAAGCCATAACAGATTCTTTAGGCCAATCAATTTTTTTTTTTTTTTTTGCAAGTGGGTCATATCTATTTAAACACTTTTTTCTGTAGATTTAGTGCTGTGCCGTAAAGTATTGTCAACCAAAAAAGAAAAAAACTCGACATCTGATAGTTTGAAGTTAGTACATAAAAGCACATTAAACAATTTTAGCAAAATAGTCGCAAATAAATTTGAAAAAAAAAATATTTTAAGTGTAATTTTGCAACCACCTCAAGATTTTTTGAGCTACTTTATGTCAAAAAACTATAGCTGCAATTGCGACGTCAACGTTTAAGTAATTATTATCTTTCATTAAAAATGTTATTTTCCAAGTACCACTTCCAAGTAAAAAAAAATTTACTATAAAGATTTGTGCTTTTGCATAATAATAGAAAAATACTCGTAAAAAACAATTTCTTATGCATAAACCTTTAAGTTTATTCATGGAACAAATAGAAAAAAATAAGACAAAACTTATTAAGTCATCGTACTAAAATATTAATTTGTGGGAAAATCCTGTCCAATTCCTATTTTTGTTGTTTTTAAGGTGACCTTTTTATAATTCCAGATGTAATCGAATAACGTCAAATCACACTAACGTTGTAAATTAATTGTATCACACGCTGTGTCACATGTCTGTAATATTCATGTCTTATACCAAATTCACAATTACAAGAAGTTATTAATAATGTCTATGTATCACCACTCATCGTTGACCTTTTCTGGGCGTAATGGATTTTAGACAATGGCTTTTTTAATGAAACGAATTCGCCTAATGAGTATTCTAAATTTAACCATGTTCTTCCAAATAAATTTTTACAATTTGCAAATGTTGTTCCAGCGTGCTGACTGTTCATCACAAAATTACGAAACCATATTTAACTCAAAATAACCGAGAACTTTTTAATCAGTTGTTCCAGAAAAGAGTGTTGTCAATTAAAAGTTCTTCGCCTCTTAAAAAAAATCCAATTATACTTTGTCGGGTTCCTAATAAATATTTTCTAATGTTACACACGAAATGATTGTAGGAAGTTTTAAGGCTTCAGTAACAAAAAAAATGATAAAATTAAACATCAAATTAGCAAAGACTGACATAAAACCAACATCCTTATTTTACTTAAGAGAGAGTTAATTAAGGCTTTTCGTACAGTTTCTTTTTTATATTCTTTCAATTTTGTGTGCATTAATGCTAATAACTTTGAATAAATTTTTCATTAATATTTTTTTATTATTATTACTTTATTTTTATTGCACCATCCCGGTCTCTTTTATTACATTCTTTTGTTTCAATTATTATTATTCTTATTTACACATAAATACATAATAAAGAAAAATTATTTATGCAATTTGTGCCAAAAGGAAGCGGTGGAAGTAAAGTATAGGAGACCGGCTACTGTTTAATTTACTATTTTTATATTTTGCAAGGACAGTAGTATAAGATCTCGTGCATCTCTTTTGTAAACATTGCTTACTCACGTTAACTCTTTGCCTTGCAAGAATGACTTCCGTTTTCTTTTTATGGTTAATTTAGGTTTCTGTGTTAAGTTTAGTTATACATAGTTTGAAAATATGAAACTAAAAAATTTATTTTTAAATAACACAACATAAGAATTTTTTTCTTTTTATTCAAAGAGATGTAAAAAATATTAACGATTTAATTATTTAATTTTAAGTAAGTCAGGGCACTAGTAAAGGAAATATTAAAAAAACAAAAATATTTCTTTGTAAAATATCTAAAATAATACGACGGTGTAAGGACACTTTAAAATTTTCTATCAAATTTAGAACATTTCAAATTTATTTAACCTACAAAATGGAAAAAGAGGTTCATCCTTTTACTCTATCTTTCTTTCAATCTTTATGTTTTTAAGTCTTTTGTTAAGACTTATGTCGACAATTGAGAGCAAAGACTTTTCTTACCGTTTGCTTGTCTAAAAAATATTACTCTTTCCCCACCAAAAAAGGAAAAAAAAGGAAATTAAAAGTTTTTGTAGCTTTTTGTAAGGAATAGAATAATTTATTAAATATTTATTGTGTAAGACGTGCTGTAAAAGTAAGAAAAACTTTACATTAAAAAACCAACTTTACTCCGATTTTTTTTCTAACTTTAGACAAAAGCAGAAGATTTACTTAGATTTTCTTCTCTTTGTTGATTCTTTTTCGAGATTTATGTGTGTGTGTGTGTGTGTGTTTATTTCAACATTTTAACGCACGCACTTTAACTATTAAAAGTGCATTTAAGATTAATTATATATTCTGCTACTTTTATATTTAAGTTTCCTTACAATTTTCGTTCGCTTTAGCGCTTTTCTTTTGCTAAAGGTATAAACGAAAAAGAAGAAGACAACTTTTTCGCATAATAATAATCAATAATAAAGTTTTAAAGCGGATTAAATAAATAAAAATTAAAACATTTTTAATCTTTTGGAATTCACACACCAAAACGTTTTAGTATTTAAAATCACGATATTTCTTCGAAATTATATAAAAAACTTTAAAAAAATTTATTAAAGTATATCTCGATCTTTTTCAATTGCCTTAATCTTATCAAAAACCATTTATATAATCAAAAAGAGAAAAGAGGGTTGCCATTGCACAAAAACCTATTTAGTGAAAAGGGAAAAACACAAATATTTACCTACAGACCCCTATGAAATTTGAATTTTCTATACTCTCTGTCTGTGTAAAACATGCTTATATCCAAGCACGTTTTCCAAAAGAGATTAGATTAATTTAGAATTTTTTAAATTGGTAATACATATATCAAAAGAAAATTTAATAAAAAAAACTATTTTTGCATATTTTTTGATCAATTTTTTTAAAACATTAAAAATACTCTTAACAGCTACAAACGCTTTTAATTATCATTTAAAGATTATCAAACAAATTCCTCTTAAGGATCTACGTTTGCTCATGCAACATTCTGCTAACACTTTATGCCACTTATATTGAATGAATTAATTAATAAAATAAAAATTTATTTTGCTTTTTCCCAGAAGCCATAAAACGCCCTTTTCTTTTCGAATCATTTAAAATTTCCAGAGGAAATGAACAAAAAAAGAATAAAAATCAAACCTCAATTGAAAAATGCTTAACCTTATATATGTAAGTTTGTATGTGTAATACATTGTGTATGTATGTATTTGCTTACAATAGAGAAACAACTTTGTGTAAAATTTTTACTATAAATCAAATAATATTTTTCTTGTTTTTGCTTTCACACTTAAAAATTGCTGTCTTTTTAATGCTTAAGCACAAAATAAATTAATGTTTTCAAAGTTTTTGTTTTATTATAAATATTTTTTGTTCTGTTTATTTGTTTTTTTTTCGTTGTCTTTAGTGTAAATTTTTACTAAAATGCATTATCCAAAACTTTTCGCATTAAATAATCATCCATACATAGATGGAGAATTATTCGTACTTATTCACATACACATGCATACATACATAGATATATTCATACTCAACAAATTTAGCAGACATTAAAATAGACGTATATTTAATGGTTTGTCTGCTAGTGCATCCTAGAAGTTTAACTGTCTCTCTACTTGTCTGCTGTTTCGTGTGAGAAAAAGCCCTTCTTTGTTCCCCCCATAAAAAATCCTGATGATTTCAGAGACTAAATAAATATTTCCATCACAAAATATTAAGAGAACATAAAAATTAATGGTTGAATGTAACGAATAAAATGCACTTCTTACCAAATTAGTCTAGATTCTTAATCGGTTAACAATCGCTTAACTTTAGATTTTAGCTTTTCTATAGGTTTTGGGATTTTATGTTCAATTCCCGCACTGACAGTGAAGTGGTGGGTTAAAGCATGAATATGGTTGTTAAATAGGGCAAATTCAATGAAAGTGTAATTTGCAATCGTATATATATATTTAAGGACATAATTGAATAAATTTATTTGCAATAGTCAACAGCAATAACCAACATTTCCAAAATACCTTAAAAAAATTTCTTTTTAAGAATTATCGAAAAATTTGTAAAGCAAAAATATTTTAAAAAGATTTCTTAGTTCTTCTAATGAATTAATAGTATTCTCTTCTTTAGTGTAGCTGCGATTATAAAAACGAATAAACGTACTTAGAAATTAAATTTCGCAATATTAGCTTTTCATATAAACTACGCTTTAGCACTTGTAAATACGACGAGTTTTATATTGCCTTTCCCAGGGTGTTTTTATTTAATTTTTTGCTTGAAAAAGAAAAACTTTTTCTATTTACTCTGCTTGTATTCTATGAAGATTCGTTTACTTTATTTTTTACTGCTTTTTCTTCTTTTCGCTAATCTTTAATTCTGGCAAACTTTATTTGGATTTTTTCTTCGTTTTTCTGTGAAAAGTCAATACCCATCGACATTTGGCGTTCATTGATAATTAAACTGTGACTGTCACATTTTGCCATTTCCACTTCATTAAAGATTTGTGGCTTTGGCTATAACTACGAGTGCTTTCATATCACCCCTACTAGTAACTTCTGATAGAGGAGATGCTCTTCAGTGGCGTCCTTTATGTTTTTCTTATTCGACTGTTTAGTTTATATTTTATCTCTGGCAGTTGTAAAATTGTTTATTTTGTTGAAAATTTTTAATTAAAATAGAATTTATTTACATTTTTTTTACAAAAAAAAATTAATTTTAAAAAAATTTTTGAAAAATTTTCTGAGATGGGAAATGTTCTATTATTAGTATTTGATGTTAAAATTTATTAAATGAGAGGTAGAGTTAAGGGATTTTGTTTAAAAAAATTCCTGCATTTTCGCACTTTTCCAATTCATCTAAACATCAAACGAATTCGATATTTTTCCGGACAAAAACAGTTTAAATTTTTTATTGTATTTGATACTCTTTAATAAATACTTATTTTTTAAAAAATCAATGCAACTTAATAATAACAAATTTTTTATCAATGCGAACACATTGCCCTTCATCAAAAAAACCAGCAACAAAAACACACAAAAAAAATCTAGATTAATAAAAATGTAAAATATATGTATAAATAATAAGTATGTTAATATGACGCCAATAATGAAGCATACTTATATATGCATACTTAAGCAACATGTTTAATATTCATATACAGTTGCAACACACTGACACAAACACATAATTGGCAACGAAACAAAAAAATCTTTTATAAATACAGTACATCCGTGCATCAATGCAGTCACATAATTATACTTTTAAACGTGCAATTGCAGTAAAAAACAAGTAAGATCGCTATATTCGGCTATGCGGAATCTTTTATACCCTTCACCACGTATATTTATGTATGTATCTATGTGTGTATATTAGTAAAATTTTTTCAAAACACACAAACATAATAATATTTGTGTAAAAAATTTTTTTTGCTTATATCTCGGTAATTTTTTTTGTTTGAAATTTCCAACATGTCATGTTATAATTTTTGAGTAAAAAAAAAAAAAACTTAAGAAAAACGAAGAAGTCGTCTTTTTTGCTTATATCTCAGCCGGTTTTTAATACCGATTTTCTCGAAAGTATTTCCAAAAGTTTGATAGCACATACAGCCCTGGGTGACCTATGGGAGCTACGTAAACTTGATTTCAACATACACACGGACAGACGGATAGGTAGATAGATGGATAGACGGATAGACGGACAGACGGACAGATGGACATAGCTAAATCGACTTCCCTATCTATAAGGATTCAGAATATATATACTTTATGGGGTTGCAAATGAACATTGAAGAAATTACAAACGGAATGACAAACTTATATATACCCTTACCACATGTGTGTGTGTGTGAAGGGTATAAAGATATGACAAATTACCAATTAAGTGTTGCAAAAATGATTTTTAATAAGTCTATATAATGTCGACAAACATACATATGTATGTGCATATACACACTCATATACTCACTTACACCAATACTAAATATAATATAAAAACATAATTGAAGGACATTTATATCAAGTATATATAAGTTCAACTGTATTCATGAAATCAATGTAAAATGAATAACAAGACATGTAACTGTTGATCTCATGTGAGCTGCATGTGTTTACTTGTGCGTGTGTATGTGTGTGTATGCAAATGTGCGTGTGTATCTACGTCTAGATTGAATAAAATTAAAAGCCAATAATTGGAAAATTAATTGAATTAAATTGACAGAAAGGCGATATTAACAATAAACTATTATCTACTATATACATACATATTTATGTGTGAATGTGTTTGCACGTATATATTATGCTCTGTTGGTTGCTGTAAACGTTGTTAATGTATACAAATTTCACTGCATGTTGGTGTAATTTAATGTTAATATCTTGATGCAAATGTATAATCAGTAGTAGAAAATATAATTATTGATATTGTCTCGCAAGAATTTTTATTTGAATATTTTTTTTATAGCGAATTATGCTAAATATTTTTTATTTTAGAATTTTTGGTGTAGGGTCCATTAAGTCGCTTTGTGCGAGTGTATAGTTGATTCACTTACATTGGCTAGAATTGCAATTGATTTTTATTTTAATGTATATTGATATTACATTTTTTGTGTTTTTGTTTTTTTTTCCAAGAATTTTAATAACAAAAATTGCTTTTCAACTAATAGTATTTAATTTGAAAACAGTAAAATATTTTTTGTGTAAAAAACTTAATAAGCTGTTATTTAATCATGTAAATTGTTTCATTTAATTTATTTAATTTTTTCGACCCAAAGTAACTTAGTTAATAGATTAGATTTTTAAAAAAGGATATTTATTTAAAAACTTTTTCTTTAATTTAAATGATAAATTCTTTATTATTTCATTATTACAGTGAGTTTTTTTTAGAAACAATGCAAAAACTGAAAAAAGCAAACCATGAAGCTTAGCTATTTGACCTTTGACCTAGAATATCTCGTGAAACAAAAACAGCATCTTGACCTTAGTAAATCCTGAGCAAGCAAGTTCCTAAAAACACCAAAAAAATGCACAAACATACAATCTTTCTAATGGTATGCAAAACTAATTGTTGAGGAAATCCATAAAAATTAAAGAGAAATAAATTTTCAATGGATTCTTATTTTTGCCCTGGACACATTTGTGCAGAAAGTAGGGAGGTCTTTTTATATTATAGACAATTCTTCTTAAATTATCTTCAAATATGTATATCTACTTTTGATTTTTTTTTTAATTTAAAATTTTATCTATCTTAAACTTAAAAAAGTCCCATTAGACAAAAAAAATGTAAGCTTTATTAACAAAAATGTCTGACACATTCAAAAAACTTACTGAAAATAACCCAATAGTTTTTTTCCAAAATCAACAAACAATAGAAATTAACTAAAATGACTGGCGCCATCCTTTTTTGCGTTACGGCTTTCAACTTTTACTTTTATATATGACCGCTAATGTGCCGTATCTAATTTAAAGAGTTTTATACAAAACAGAAAAAGAAACTTTTCAAATAATCACCATAATAAAAGTTGTGCTGCTGTGGCAGTCACTACGATTTAAAAACAAAACTATTTAATGAAACTATTTTGGGACGAAGAACCATTTTAATTAACGTCTGAACGGGTTTATGTGTGGGTGTTGGTGTGCGGACAATATCCTTGCATGACTAAAAACGTATGAAGGGTATGAGTAAAAGTAAAGGATTATTGTGAATACCAGTCAGAGTCATAAGTTCTAAGAAGAGAAAGCAAATGAAACGATGGTAATGGAAATATCACTAATGACCGTCGCTTTTATCCTAATGACACAAGTTTAATGCAGTTTCTTTTTATATTTTCTAATTAAACTCGGAATTTGTGGTGTAGGTGGCAAAAAGTTTTTGGAAGAACACACTGTAGCAGATAAATATATGTATGTATATATTTAAATTTTTTTAATTGTTATAATTTTCACCAAAATATTCCGAGTTAATTTTATTAGGGGTTAAAGAAAATACGAAGAGCATTTAAGAGGCCTGAATCAAGACAACATTTCAACAACTCTTATTGCTGCTCAAGTGTAAAAATGTACTCGAATGCCAACAAAAATTCAATTTTACCCTTAATTTGTATTGTAAAATCTTTAAATCCTTTAAATTATGGTATTTCGCCTTTATCTTTATTTTTTACAAAATTTAAAATTCATAATTGTTATTCATAAGGATTATGGTACTTAAATAACAAACAAAAGAGAATTACAAATTCAAAGCATAAAAACTAAACGTTTTTAACATAACGAAGATAAGAAAGACATGAACATTATGATTAAAATAATTTATATCATTTTGTTTTTCACACATACACACATATGTTTATATACATATACATATACATATACATACATACATATACATATAGTACATCTGTATGTGGAAATGCCTACTTACCAACTCTATTATACATTCAGAAGCTTTTCAAGTACATGCACTCATGCAAAAAGAAGTGTTATGACTGTTATACTACAATATGGAGTGGAACTAAAAGAATTAAAAGGAGAAGAGCAACAGCCCCAACTGACAACCATATATGATGTTTGTGGTCAACTTTACACTTAAAACCACAACAAACCACTATAAAAATGTAGTTGCCACATACTAAGTAAGAGTGGATATACATATGTACTTGCACAACAAAAAAATAGTTCTGCTTTTATAAAAAAAAAAACAAGACAACGAAACAAATAATACTACAGAAAAAAATGAACCGCACACACATATACAGAAAGTAAGAAAAACTATTCTAACGCACAAAACACCACAAGAGTGGACAACATTAAACTAAGTAACACAAAGATAAACGGAATTTACACGCTCGCTTTAAGCAGCAACTACAGCGACACTAACAACTGCAAGAAGTCAACGACGGATGTACAAGACAACACAAAAAAGGAGTACTTACAGCTACAACAACAGCAACGAAAACAACAAAAGCGTAAACAACATATGAGCCTAAACAAAGAAATGCAACGACTAACTTCATTCAACACTTACGAAGCTTAAAAGAGCAGCAAATTAAAATTTATGCAGAAAATGTCAAACAGTTTGTAAACATTAGAAAAACAAAGTCAGAGTAGATGTTAAGAATGCTTTACCACAGATTTATTATTATACCCTTTAGCAGAGGTGACAAGGGTATATATAGGTTGGTCATGCCATTTGTAATTTCTACAATATTTATTTGCGACCCCATAAAGTATATATATTCTGAATCCTTAAAGATAGGGAACTCGTTTTAGCCATGACCGTCTGTCCGTCTGTAAGTCTGTTGAAATCAACTTTTCTCAGCCCCGTACGAACTCGTTTCTTATGCCAAACAATCAAAATTTTCCCGAAATTGTTGCTATTAAAAACCGGTAAAATAGCTTAATAACTGACCGTGATATAAGCCAAAAAAGACGACTACCAATTTTTTTTTTTACACAAAAAACCTGTGTGTGGTGAAGGGTATAAAAATTATCGAGACACAAGCAAAAAAAAATTTTGTTTTGTTTTTTTACACAAAAATTTTTATATTTATGCGTAAGTCATACCTTTTTGGGAAATTTAAAAAAATTTACTGATTGGCCCAGAATCAGCAAAGACATGGGCGAAAACCCTTTATGGACTAAAATTAATATCATAAAGAAATCAAGTTTTCTAAGCCTTTCAATATTTTTCGGACATGTAAATACATACGTACATACATAAGAATATATGTATATACAGTATATTATACACACATAGATACATACATGAATACAGCTAGTGAAGGCTATACAAGATTTGGCACAGCCGAATATAGCGCTCTTACTTGATATGATAAGGTTTAGGTAAAGTTTGGTACTGGCATAGCGTTGTAGTCTTACTTCAGATGTATTGCTAGTTAAGGCAAGAATACTGGTGGAATGTTTTCATAATCAGACAGCTTAGAGATTTACAAAAAAAAAAAATTATCAAAAAAAGGAATTTTAAACTAAGGGGAATTTTAAACTTAGGGAAATTACTAACTCGACAGAAAAATTAAAGGAAATAGTTAAATATTACAACAATAAAAGTCTTCAAATGTACCTAAATACCTTAGAAAAATGTTTGTTAAATAAAATTTGATAAAGAAAAAGGACAATAAATCTTTTAACATAAGAAGTTAGGTTAGGTCGACAGAAAGAGCCTCGAGGGGTCTCATGTCCCTTAGGACATACACCTAAGCCTGCGATCGGCTTGTTGTGCGCTTCTTGCGGTGGGAAAAAGGGGAAAAAGAAAAAAAGGAAAAATAGATAATAATAGAGCAAAGAAGATCAAGAAGACCGCACTGCTCACAGGCCTTATATATATACGAAGTTAAAATCAACTCATTTATTGTTTTAGCAGATATTTAAAATATATAAAAGGAAAAAAACAGGACCATTATTTTTATTCTATAACTCTTTTTTTAAACAACTGCGATTTAAGCATCTATGACTATCTGTCACTAATATTTTTAGACTTTTTGTTTATTGAATTCATTCAGTCGTGTTAGATACAAAATTCAAGCTAAAGTTTAGTTTCCTGTTTCGCAAACACAAACGCAAACCTATACTGGTACTGATAAGGGATTATCTTTGAGTGTATTTTTTCTGTTTCATTCCTATTTCTGTTATTTTTTCTTTCAAAGGAAGTGTAAGCTTTTTTTATGCAAAAAGTCAAACAATATATTGCAAAGACCATCTTCATATTGTTGCAACATTGAGTTGCCAGTTCACAGCATAAAGGCAAAAGAAAGAAGAACCCGCGTAGACTGATGATGTTGTTGCTGGTGATAGTGATGTTACTCCATTCATTTTAGCAATGATGACAACTTCAACTGTTTTAACTACTATTTCTTCTCAACTACATAAATACAAAAATATACTCACACACACACACTTTATATTTATATATACTTTTTCTGTTGTTGTAGTTGTTTGTCACATCACTTGAAGCGTTTCATGTAATGACAACCCAAAACAACACCACTACATAAACTTTTACTTTTAGTGCTGCTGCATAAACTTGTAAATTGTTGTTGTCATACAAGTAATTGTAGATTGTTTGTACATATGTATGTATGTGTATGTGCGATTAACTTAGTGTGTGTATGAATATCTTGTGTAATGATGTTTGTGTAAAAATCTGTATGACCACGATAAACATGTTTGGTTAAAGGACCAAATGAAAAAATAAAAAATAAAATAAAGACTGCAACAGGAAATTAAGATGAATCTGTTTTTCTGCCTTTCTTCTCCAGTGGTTGCATTCAGTTTGTATTTTAACAGATTGTTAAAATGCTTAGACGTTGGACATTTATTTTATTTTGTTTACATGAGAATTTTCAATTAAAGAAATTAAATTTTAAGAAAATTTTTATGATATGTTTAGGTTACGGTTAACTTATTCGTACTAACACAAACAGTAAATCGTTATTGAAAAAAAATATTAGAAAAATAGACTTAAATAGAGACTGTACTAGACTTTTGTCTGGACTATGACTGAGACCATAGTCTGGGTTTTTATTTAAAAATGTACACCAAATAATAGAATAAGTATAAGACTAGAGACCAGGGACAATGGGCCCGACCCTTAATGAGACTATAGAGTAGATAGTAACAAAAATCAATTAATTAGTTAATTAGTTAAGATCAATAACTATTTACATTCAATAGCATTTTTTTATTATTTTTAAACATTTTACCATTAAAGACAAGAGTATTAAGATAAGGTTGTCACTTTGTTTTTATGTTTGAAAATATAACCTTGTGACCACATATAGAATATATTCTGAATTCAAAAAAATACTAAATGTTTGTCGTTGTGTTTATAGAAATACATTATAATGAAAGGGTGAAGGGTATTAAAGTTTCAGTACAGCCGAATAAAACATACTTATTAGTTTTTAATTTATATTTTTTTGACACAACGAATTTGTTTTAAATAAAACAAACAAAAGTTTTCTACTTTGACATAATCATTAAATTTTTATTTTTTAATTATTTAAATGTTTTAATTTTAACTTTAAGTTTCAAAAAAAAACATAATAATAATTTGTGTCATAAACATGGCTAAAGTAAAATATTGCCAAATTTATATAAAAAACAGGAAAATGCAAGTCATTATTAAAAGTTAGTTTTTTTTTTTTTTTTTGTAAATTATAACCACTTTATTTTTTAAAACTTTGTTTCTCGCGAAATAATTTTACTTGGCTACAACCTTTGCAAAGCAGAGGCCAGCACAATAATGTTTGCGCCTAATTAAGTGCAACAGACTTTTAATTAACATTCTTAGACATTTTCCACAAGGGCCGAAAAAAAACACTGAGAGAAAAAAAGCCAATGACGCAATGAAAGCTTAATGATCACCTAGAAATATCTAATAAAAGTAAATTTTATTGTTCGAGTTACACATATAATATGTTTTATTTTTAATTAATTATACGTGACAGCATATGAGTGGTTGTAGTCGCTTATCTTTTTTGCAAGTGTTTCGTTTATTTTTTAAGAAATAGTCTACTGCAGGCAATAAATTTGCCTTTGTCTTACTACAACTGCCACTACTACTTTTCACTAAAAACAACTAGAAATAAATTCGGAAAATGAAAAAGAAGAACTAAAAGCTGTTAAGACTAACAACAAAGCAAAGAGAGGAATGGGGTTAGGGTTTGAAGAAGACTCAAGGAAAGAGCTAAAGGGCAGAGTGTTTTATATCTATAAGGCTGCAAAAAGAAAATTAAAACCTACTGCTGCCGCTTTATATTGCTTTAGAATAAAGTTTTTTTTTTATTGTATTCAGTTTTCATAGAGTCCTCATAGTTTTATTTATTTTCTTCTGTTCTGCTATTGCTCCGGTTGCCAGTGGCATTTAAATAATGAGCATTTAAGCGGATTAAATTAAAGCTTATATTAAGTGGTCGCCTGTTACTTTTTTGCATATTTTTTGTAGTTTCTGTCTTATTTTTTATTTTGCATTGCAGTTTTGTTGTTCTTTAATTTTATTATTATCTTAGTGGCACTTAAGTCATTTTCATTGTTTTCATATGTAATTGGTCTTTTTCAAAGTGGTTTGAGGGTTTGCCCGGATGCTGCATCAGTAGCAGCCAACAAACGGGTTTGTAAGTCTTGATATAAGATTTCTGCAAGTTTTATCAGAAAGTAACAATAAATATTTAATTTAAAACTGTAAAACTCCAGCTCAAAAACAATTTAAGAAAACAAAACTCAAAAATACAGAAAAAAAACACAAAGCGGAATTTTAAAATGAATAAAGTTTAGTTTAGATGTGTTTTAGAATATAATTAAATGGATTTCATTTGAAACTTTTAGTTGCCCAAAATGAAAAGTAGACAAACAGTCAAGAAAAAATAGAAATTAGTAATGAAGCGTTGCCAAAGCAAAACAAAAAATGTTGGCTCTAAAAAGAATTTTTTTAAGCACAGTGGACAAAATGAACAATTAGAAATATTAAGACTAATTTTTAAATTATCATTCGTGTTTTTTACAGTGACTTCGTTTACTTCTTCGATGTCGCTTATTTCATCTTTCACACAAAATATTTTAAATAACCATAATCTTTTAACACCAATCAAAGTTTTTAGTATTTACATCTAGAAGTTCTTTATGTTTTACAGTTTATTTTGTTCTTGAACCTACTGCATTCTTTTTGTTTTGAAAAAGAGACTTTTTCTTTTCAAACAGATATTTTTAAAAAAGAATCCTTCATTTAAGCTAATGTTTGTGGCAGTTTTAAAAACAAACGATTTTTTTCTTTAATTTCCAGTCACCAAAGAGGAAGTAATATATGCCAAAAAAGCAATAAAATAATAGAATCAAAAAACATAGAAACATTTACAGGACACAGACACAAAGCTTTGGAAATGCAATTCAAAAGAAAACCTTCAAATTTTAGAAATGTTTATCTGCTCTTTCTCTTATTTCAAAGAATTCTTTTGAAAACACACACACATTTAACAAATTGTTTTTTTCTTCTTCAAGAATGTCAGTTAAAGTCTAAAAAGAAGGACGAAATATATTTTATTACAGTTTTTCTCCTGCTGCAATAGTTTTATTGCAACATCAATTTGGTTGGTTTATTTCTGCTAACAGTGTGGATTTTACAGTGAGCGTTGTAAGTATATATGTACTTTAAACCACAAAAAGGAAGGAAGTATTTCATTTCCGTTACGCGAGCAATTGCAACTGCATTATAAACAAACACTTGCTCATGCAAAACGACACAAATAGTTGAAAGCACCGACAGACAGACAGGCAATATACTACAAACGCACACATCCTTGCCTCTCTCTCGTTCTTTTTAATACACAAACATTTAAAAGATTGCATCATCTATCCAACAAAATGGCATCAACAAATACAATTTCCAAAAAAAAAAAATCCTTAGTTACTACAACTATTTTCCATTCATCCATTTATCCAGCCTCCATCCTATCCTGGTCCACCGCTGTGAATACCACATTAGTTTCCGTTAATTTCATTGCTTTTCAAGTTGAAATTAGAGTAGGCGGTCGGTCGGTTGGTTGCTCTGTTGATCATGGCTGCAATTTTTCAGCTATTTTTGTTGCATGTTTTTTTTTTTGTATTTGCCTTCGGTTAGTTTTGAGGTAGTTTTTGTTTCCTATTTAAGTTCCTATTTAAGCTTAAAATCTCTAAAAAAAAAAAAGTGACACGAATACACTTCCATTTTGGACGTGCATGTCGTTCAAACATTAATCTTTAAGCTTTAATGTTTAAAATTAAAGATTAAGTTTTTGTATTGGTTTGCTTTTGATGTTGGTTTTCAGTTGTACAAAGTATGATGTAGTGGGTTGTTGCATTAAGTAAAAGGAAGTGCATTAATTTTAAAAAGTTAATATTTTTCTTAAGTAAACATTTTAGTCAGCCATTTAGTAGCTTTTTGAAGTTGATAACAATTCTTAAAGAGTTTTTATCAAATTAAAACAAAATCAGAAATCTTCACAGTAAAATAAACAATGATAAACTGACAACTTTTTCTTTATTTAAAATAATGTCCTCAAACCAATTATTTATTGCGCTTATTAGGCTAAAGAGGGCTTAAATATTAATATTATGAATTTGGTTTCCTAGTCCAGGAGAATATCGTGTATTAAAAACAATTAATTAACTTAAGAAATCTAAAAAACGTAACATGCAGTTGAAAAATAACACAACATTACCATATTTTTTCGATCTTTTTGCAATAACATTTCTGTTAAAGCTGTTGTTGGTTTTCCACGCCATTTAATTTTTTTTTGCAAAATAAAAGTAGAAAGAAAAGAAAATAATTTAGATAGGAACCGGTTACTCTCTTAAGAGGTTATGCTGTATAAGTTTTTAAATTAGATCTCATCATAGAGATTAACATCAACTTCAGGCAAACAAAAGACTCTGTTTTTTTAATTTTATTACTTGCTTTTAATGTCTTACCTTCAACCCTTTTCTAATTTATTTAGACGATAATAACATTTGTCAAGTTTGTCAAGAACTTAAGTAGAATTTAGTTTGTAGTTTTTTTTTATCATAAAATTGTATATCTAAAGTATCATCTGCTATTATATAGCACGTTACTGTATTGAATTTACTTTTCACTTATTTTCACTTCCAGTTCTACTCTATGCAGAAAGAACTTGTCAGTTTAGGAGGCATTAAGTTGTAAATGTTTAAATTTTTTTTTTGGTTTCTCTTAGGAGTGAGATAATTATGAATTTGCATTAGTAAAAGTAGTAAGAAATCTAAGAACATCAGTTTAATACAACCAAATACATATGTAATCTTATCTATCAATGGGCCACTATAAACAAAAAATTTCAAGTTAAATTAAATATTTGGTTTAAGAAAACAAACTATACCAAAGTGCAACGCACCTAAAATGCATGTTTGGAATATTACTAGGAAAAAACTTTATGTTAATAAAGATTCAATTTATCAAGAGTATTAAGTATTTGCTCTTAGCAATTAATACAAACTGATCTTAAAATAATAATATTTATAACAACTTTGTTCAAATACGAACATAACCGACTGTTATAGTAACAGTGCACAGATTTTAGCTGTTAGTGTTATTACTTCTTATCAAATTTTTTTTTTACAATATAGATAACGATTACTCACCTCTATGTTATCTTGAAAAAACGCTTAAAATATTATTCAGTCAACTCTTACAACTAGACGAAATAATACGAAAAGGCTAAAAACCGAAAAAATTTTATTCTCAAAAAGAAAAAGAAACACATATTTTTTTTATAAAATTTATTAAAATATTTACCAATTAAGAAATGTTAAAAGAAAAATGCTTCAATTTAAAAGAATTTTTACATTCTTGTGCATAATTTACGTTGTTTGTGGTGAAAAAATTATTAAGAAATGTCCACGATTTTGTAAATGTGATTCATATTTGCTGTTAAATAGAGCACAGTGCAGGTAGGCAGGCAGACACAATAAAGAAAAAAATATCAAAAATTGTTAAAAACTAAGTATATGCCTCTCCGCATAACAAATTGGTGATAATATTTAAACGATAAAGTGACATTAAAAATAAAAATAAAAAATAATAATAATTCGGTAGTTATAGACCAAAATAAAAATGTAAGAAAAAAACAAAATAAAATAAAACAGGAAGAGCAGATAAGCCCAACTCTATTATACCCTACACCATAATACATAAAATATAAAATAATGCTGAATATTGACATTTGTTAGTTTAACTTCCAAACTCTTTTCATCCAATTTTGTGTTTTCAGAAAAAAGAGCTAAACAAATCCCGAAATGAACAAAATAATAATATTTATGTTTACATCAGAATTATTGGTGACACATGTTTTTTATTTTATTAAATGCTTTTAAATGTACGAACTTTAAAGCTATAAGACTTATTTGTGTTGAATTGGCAACTCAGTTATTAATGTAAAGGTTCAGTTCCCAAAGTACATCCGTATATTTACATATATTTGAATTTGCAACTTGACAGACATACAGACGGGCGGACAGCTCTTAGAAGGTGTACCATAAGGGGGCGTATGACTATTAGTGGTGGTGTACGGCATACAACCCATAAAAACATTTAATACCAAATAAACCTTTATTTCAGGTCGATATAGGCATCTTAGATATAAAGTAAAATTTATTACTTTACAACAAAACTCGGTTTTTTATAAAAAAACCTTAAAAAATTATTGTAAAACATTTTCTATTAATTCTTTTTTTATTAAAATTTTATTTATATATTTATTTTTTTATTTACTAGCGCCAAACGACTTATTAGCGCTGAGGTAGATTTACCAAATCAGGTGCAGATATTAGACTTAAGTTTTAATGACATTACAATTGTGGATAAAAGATGTTTTGAGGTAAGTGCTACAGAACAACAATTTCAAAAAAAAAAAACATCTTCCCTAATAACTATTTATTATTTTTAGACATTTACTCACTTAAGATATCTCAATCTATCCCATAATGCTCTGCAAACTTTAGACTGGGAAGCATTTTCTAAACTGCAACGTCTCACAGAAATAGATCTCTCCTATAATAGACTGGAATTTTTAGATGAGAGATTATTTGTTAGAAATAAATATTTGCAAAAAATAAATTTAGAAGGCAATAAACTAGTATCTTCCCAACATAAGGCTCTCTTTAATAATCCATTTGTAATGGAATTAAATTTAAAAGGTTCACAATTATACTTGCTGCATCCGAAAGTGTTTGCTGGGTTGCCCAATTTGAGAGACTTAGATTTAAGTAAAAATTTGCTAAACAATTTTAATCTAGAAGACTTTAAACATTTAAAAAAATTGGAATACTTAAATTTAAATGAAAATTTTATAAAATGTGATGCAATAATACAAAACAAATTAAGGCAATTGCTGGAAAGCCGTATAAAAG
Source organism: Paykullia maculata (assembly GCA_003055125.1). NCBI lineage: Eukaryota > Metazoa > Arthropoda > Insecta > Diptera > Rhinophoridae > Paykullia > Paykullia maculata. The sequence continues at coordinate 5,954 of NDXZ01025860.1, read as the reverse complement.
TCACGCTAGATAAGTGCTCAGGTGAGGGGAGCGGAAATTTTCAACAGATTGAAAAAATGTTTGAGAAAATGATATTGGTTGAGCCACAAACTAAAACTGAACATTTGAATGATATCCAACAATGGCGCATTAACATAGATCCAGAAGAAAACGAAGAAGAATCTCACGAAAACGATGAAAATGTTTTTGATTTTAAGCAAATTGTTTCTAGTGCTAGAAAAAACAACGAATGGTTTAGTTCTTCACCAGATGCCATTTTGTGTAACACAAACCATTTTATTTTATGCCATGAATATCGTTCTTGTTTGCAGGACTTAAATAATGCCTGGCAAGAACAACACAAATATAAAGAACAATGGTCTCTACACGATATAAAGTTTGCATTTTTTATGGGCATAGCAATTGGTGTCTCAACCATTGTATTTATATTGGCGTGTGCCCTCTGCACAAAGAGATGTTTGGAAGCGAAAAAAACTTGTAAGAAGTAGTGAAAAAGCAAATGATTTGCAATAATTATATTTTGTGTGTTTATTATTATTTCAGCTCCTTCCACAACTAATATAGATGATTTACCCGCACATCCTTTAGCTCGCCCCACCAGCCAACTACCACCCCAAGTAAGAAGACAGCCACGCAGACGCGCCGCTCGTCCGCCACGCTCTATGGTTCGTTATGAAGGACCAGTTGCCGAAAATTTTCTTTCACGCCTCTTTGGTCGACCAGCCCGCCATCAGTATTATCGCACTATTAACCAAAATACGGCTACACTGATCAGACGTCTAAGTCGCAGCAATTTATTTAATAATCGTTTTCTCGATCGCCAAACATCCGCTGAAACCAATACTAGAAACGAAGAAAATTTTGCTGCCTCCGCACCAAGAGCAGAAACACCACCGCCGTCGTATGTTGATGTTTTTACAAGTAATTCTAGTGATGCAAAATGAACCCATTCCAATATATCTAATATTTATTTTTTTAATATTTAAAATAAAAATCTATTTAATACAAAAAAAATATTTTTACAAAATAAAAAAAAATATTTAAGCCAAAGAAACCTTTAAATACGAAATAGTTCATTTTTGTAAAAATTAGACATTTTTGTAAAAACTGAACCCTTTTGGTGTTAACATTTTATTCCATTTTATAGAAAATTTTCAAAAATATATTGAGAAATTGGTTTGTTTTCCACCTGCCCTCGTATATTCGAGTTAAAGCGAAACCTTCAGAATAATCATCAATTATTACCTGCCCTCGTTCTTCTTATTTTCGATGCATGAACACAAATTTGATAAGATATAATTTAAAATCGTTTAGCTTCTTTTAAAGTACATACATCCAATATTAAAATTCCAAAGACTAATTTTGATTTATATTATATGCTATTAAATCAAAGCTAATATTAAAGGAAATATTAATCTAAAGTATTGCAATGAAAATTTACGGACAATGCAGTATTTTAGTTGTATTATTGTCTGTCTGTCGCGGAGCGCCCCTTGAATTGGATCCAACGGAAATTGAAGAAGATCATGAATTAATTGGTGGCTTTTTTCAAGGTGATATGGAAATTGAAATGCCATTTAATGGTGTAATAACTGAATCAAAAAAATGGCCTAATGGCATAGTGCACTACAAAATAGATAAAGTTTTCGGTAAGACATCCAACAAATGTTTAAAATATAAGAATAAAAGTTAATATTTCCCCCTTTTAAGATGCCGAACATACTTTTTTCATACTGAGTGCCATGAAAACTATTGAGCTCGTCAGTTGCATACGATTTATACCTGTCGCAAATACTAAATCTCCTCATTTACACTTTATTGGTGAACCTTCTGGCTGCCATGCTCAAGTCGGTTATCGCGATAGAACACAGACCCTTAATTTACAAGTAAATTACCTGGACAAAGGTTGCTTTAAGTTGGGAAGTATTTTACATGAAATTTTGCATTCTTTGGGTTTTCACCATCAACAAAGTGCCACAAATCGTGATAATTACGTTTTAATTGTCGAGGAAAATATTAGGGAGGACAGAATAAAAAATTTTATTAAATACGACGATAAATCGATAACAGATTTTGATATTGAATATGATTATGGTAGCATTTTGCATTATAGTTCAACTGCCTTCTCGAAAAATGGCAAAAAAAACCATAATTCCATTGCGGGATGAAAATATTGAAATTGGTCAGCGACGTGCCTTAAGTCCAAGTGATATAGCGAAATTGAATTTAATGTATAAATGTCCAGTTTTAGCGTAAAAATGTTCTACGTATGTAAATACTTTTTAATATTTTTTTTATTAAAAATGTTACTTTTAAATGTCTTTATTTAGTTTTATCTGTGCCGTGGTTTGCAATGTTAGTTTTTATTTTACTGGTGTTTAATTTAGCTAAGCTTTCACAAACATATTTAATCGAAATAAGAAAAAAATGTACTGACATCGTGAAGAGAGGTGAAGATAGCGGGCATATTTAAATATTCATCTGGGACACATACATTGGTGCAGCTACATTTTAAAACTCTAATAATGCAAAAATGTTTAAGCTCTAGTAATAAGAATGTGAAATACTAATATATCTTTAATGAAATTTGAAATAGCTTAGACCTAAATGAATTTAGAAAAATATTAAGGTCTGCGCGATGCCATAATAAACGTGTAAAGATTTTACAAACAAGTATAACAAATTTTGAATTATTTTTGCACCATAAAGAAAAAAACATAAACCTAAGTCTTTTGAATATTTTTATTGCAATCATTACAAATGCTAATAATAATATGATTTTAAAACATTATAAATATACATTATCTCAAAGATATGTTTTTGAATAGTCTTTAAAATTTGCTAGGTTTTTTGAGAAAACTTTGTTAATTTTTTTCAGTGGCAACGATAGAATGCACGCAAAACCATTTTGGTCAAAATTAAATATAAACTGTTTGAAACGGATGTCGCAAAAGCAACCAAGTCTGTTATACAAGAAGTAAGTTTTTAATAACAAAACTGTTCTGGCTGATAAACAAAATAGTTACATCCAGAAACCCAAAAAAAAAATAAATAGGAAAGAAGAATATGTATTCACGCACTTGCAAAAATACCAAAACGCACGGTGGAGTTAAATGAAATATAAATTAAAATATAATAAACAATTATATTATATAAAATAATTATAAACAATTAAAGATTTCAAATAATCTAATGTTTTTAATATTTTTTTTCTTATACATAATTTATTAAATTTTGTATTAATTGAATTTATTTTTTTGTAATTTTTTTTTTTTAATATATAATTAACGTTTTAAAGGTTTTTTTATTGAAGATTCCTATAAATCAAAAATGTATTTAATATTGTCTTTAAATCGAGTTTTTAGCGACAATATTTTATAAGTAGAGGAATTATTGAAAATATCTGCAAAACGAAAACTTTTCGAAAATTTCGTTGCGAGTAGGATACAAAATAAACGGTTTTCTTTAGTTTTTTAATAAAAATAATTCTAAAGAGCCTAAAAAATGTTTATGCAATCGCCAAATAAATTTTTCTATTTTGATTCAAAAACCAAAATAAAATGCAAAAAAAGACAACAATAAATGTCTTTTTTGTTTTTAGACCAACTTTTAAACCCTTTTTGGCGTTGCTATCATTCTCTCTTCCTTTTTTTAGTCACTATTACCCTTTCATAAGTTCTTCTATAAAATAAAATAAAAAAATACTTCAATAATTGTTTGTTGGTTTAACTAACACTGTACTGGGTTTGACTTTGCGAACGTTTGTGGCAGCGTTGCCAATCATCTCGATTTTATTGGATTGTCCTATTTTTAAATAAAGCTTCCTAATTTCCGTGCGGGATTCTATTGTGGTAGATTTTTTGCATTCTACTTCACTTTACTTTGCCAGTAACAACTATTTAAAGAAATAGCTTGGTTTGGAATTTAAAAAAGCTAAAACATTATCGTACGTGTTGACCGCATAAATATACACTCGTAGTTGTCGGATAAAATATTCGTCGTTAAATAGATATTGAAATAGTATTATATTTTAATTAAACACTTGTTTTATCTACAACTACAATGTTTTGTTATGTTATGTTTCTTCCGCAAATTTTTATTGTTTTAAAGATTACCCTGCTTTTTGAAGAAAACAGACTGGCAACTCTGTTTGTGGTTTAGCAAAACGAAACCAGCAACAAAAAGAGCAATAAAAAACTTAAAACAGCTCAAACTTTTTTGGTTACAAATAATATCACTTAAGTCAAAATTTTTTGTTGCACAATTTACATTTTATAAACTACAGAGTTTTCATGTTGTTTTTGTTTTTTCTAAAGCATTTTGTTGCTTTATTTTTTGTGTAACAAAGATTATGCAAAAAGTTTTTCATTAATTTTTGAATTTTTTCGCGTATAGCGAAAGTTGCAGTGAAAATAAAGTTTGTCATTTTGCTGCTACTGTATAAAAAGTTTTTCAGTCATTTTTTAAAAGCCATAAAAAATATATTTTTTAAAATTCTTACATGACTATGAGATGATCCATTCTACTGACCGTCCTACAAAAGCACAACAGATCTTATATGAAACAATCTTGAAGGCGGAATTTGTCTAAAATATTTATTTTACATCAGTTATGTAAATTAAATCGGTCTAACGGAAAAAAATTGCACCATCTCATTTTATGTATGTATGTCTGTATATAAAACACTATGCAATATTAGTGGTGGGTGTACAAAATTCGGTGCAGCCAGATTCTAACTTTTTGCGTTTTATTTTAAATCTGAAATATATTTTTGCCGTTATCCATTGCAGCATTTTTGCTGCAATCATAGAACTTTTTTACTGGGTGTCACAATGTTTATTTCGTTTTAGTTTTTGTTGCAATATTATCCCTTTTTTGTTTTAGTTGTTTGTTATGTGTGAAATCTTTATAATAGTTTTTTTTTTGCAATAACAAAACTTTGATAGTTTTTAGAAATTTATGTGTACGTTTTTAATGTTCGTCGTGGGAAAAGTTCTTTTTTTCTTCTTGTTTTTTATAAAATTGTAAGCAGCAAGAGAATTCGTTTTTATTATACATACTAATATCCAATAATACAATTTGTTTGAACACGTTTTTTTCTAAAAAATACTGCGATAAAATATAATATTCAAAATTGAAATATACAAACGTAGGTTGATAAATATCGAAATAAAGAATAAAGTTATTCAAATTCACAAACAACAACCAAAAATGAAACTTACAAAATTTAATTTTTTGCATTACGCTTACGAATGATCCCGCAAAGTTCACGCAAAACACGTAAGCGGTGCCAATAGAGAGGCGTAGTCACCTCTCTCGCAAAATAAAAATAAAATAAAAACAAAACAAAAATTTTAAAGTCGCCTATTGAGAACAATCACTAAATTAGAAAAATAATTCTATTAAAAAATCAATTATATTAAAAAAAACGATTTAAGACAAAACCAAAACCACCCTTAAAAATAATAAATACAAACATCGCGGTTTTATAAAAAAGCGATTTTAAAAAATAGTTTAAAAGAAATATATATAAAATAAAAAAATATATAAAAGAATCGCTTAGTTTGATCTACATTTCTAGTTACAGTTCTCTTATCGTAAATGAGCGGGAATTTACAGTTTGTAAAAATTTGCTTTCGTGTGGTTATATTAATGGGCGGGTGCATCACTTTTTTATACGCTTGATAAATAAAAAAAAAAATGGCCCGAAATTTAAAAGTAAATATATTGAGATACTTTTTTTAATTTTTAACCTTTTTTGTTTTTATAATTAAAATCGACTCCGTTTTTAAATAAAAGTCAAATAAAATCTATTTATTTTTCTATTTAAATGGCAGTTAAAATTATAAAACTCTCAACAACTAAACTTTAAAAAAAACTTAACAAAAAAATCTGAAAACAAACAATATGTAAATAAAAAAAAATGAAGGACAATATAAAAATAATATATCAAT
>NDXZ01025846.1:0-14665 GCA_003055125.1 Paykullia maculata | reverse complement strand
TTAACGCACTTCTAAATTTTTTTCATCTAACAATATTTATTTTGCTAAATACTTTTTTCGTACAAAATAAAATTGTTTTTATCTTTATTCGTTGATAATACATACACATAATTATGTTTAAAATTAAATGAGTTTTACAACTTATAAAAATCGGTAGATAAACTAAGACTTTATTTGAAATTAAGAACATTTATCTTATTACAAAATATACTTTGTAGATTTTGTTATACCCTTCACCTAAGGTGATAATGGTATATATAAGTTTGTCATTCCGTTTGTAATTTCTACAATATTCATTTATTCTATTTATTCTGAATCCTTATATATAGGGAAGTCGATTTAGTCTTGTCCGTCTGTCTGTCTGTCTGTTTGTCCGTCTATTGAAATCAAGTTTTCTCAGCCCGCTAATGTCGCACTGACGCGTGATTGGTATCAAACAATCAGAAATTTTTCTGAGATGTTTTTTTCATTGAAAAGCAGTAAAATTGCATAATAACTGACTGAGACTGACGACGACAACCTATTTTTTTTACTCAAAAATTATTATATTTGTATGTAAGACATTCCTTTGGGGGAATTACAAGAGAAAAATTTTTTTTTGAGATATAACCAAATATAATTTTCGAGATATAAGCATAAAAACCCTTTTTTTACACAAACTTTAGGAAATTGACAAACTTTAGGATCATGACTTTTAGGAAATTTAAAAAAAATTAACAAAATACAAGCAAAAAAAATTTTGTTTGACCCTTCACCACAGGTGTAAACAAGGTATTTACATATTTTGAAAAAATCCTGTTTGTTAGCAGAAGCAAAATCTGAAAATCTACAAAATCTGTGAGTAAGCGACTGCAATTTTAACATAAATCGATTTAATATTTTTTTTCGTAAATTTTTAAAATTCATGTAAATTTAGCTTATTTCATGTGTTCATATTATTAACATGATGGTTGCGTTTATATGTTTGTGTACCTTGTTTAATTGTATGTATAAATCAAACAGAAATGCCATAAGAAAACAGCATTTTCCCACTTGAATTTTTTTCTTAAACGTATCAAAATCAACCAAAGCATTTTAATTTAATAATATTGAAAAATTACTGATAATTAAAATTTATATCAATAATTTACTAAAACAATTTTAAAAGTGCTAATATTATTTAGCAAAGAATTTATGTTTGTATCAAAAATTAAAAAAAAAAACTAACTCGAAGTATATTATATCCTATGGACTTGTAAATAATTTTATTAATCAAATATATTTACTTTTTTTTGATTTTTTGTCTTAGGGATTTAATTGATATCTTTTTTATTTCAGCATTATTCGTTACATTGTTTATTTAATCTTTTTTATATTATTTTTTACGTGTAATTACTTAGAAAGGTGTTTATAAATAATGTTAGTATTTTGTTTAAGTATCTTATATAAAAATCAATTCTAAAGTAAATACACCTTGATACTATATTCATAAACACGTTTAGTTGTTTACTTAAAAATTGAGTTTTCAAGAATATTTTATTCGAAAATTTTTAAAATAAAATATGCCGATTGTTGCAGATAAAAAACAAATACTTTTTGGTGTAATTGCAACAAAATGACATCTCTGATTATAAAGAAATACTCCTGCTTAAAAATATTTAGAACGATCATAAATCCGCGGATCATAAATCAAGATAGATGCGACAACAAAAACAACATGATGTATTTGCTTTTCTCATTAGTTTTTTTCTGAGATCAGGGTTGCCGCAATATAATTAAAAATAAAATTACTAAACAAGAGAAGAAATAACAAAAATATCAATATATATTAAAACATTTTTTTTAAAATAGAAGTTGTGTCCGTCTGCCCGTCTATCCGTCTGTTTTTTAATATCATAAAAAAATCAAGTTTTCTAAGACTTTCGGACATGTAAGTTCATACATACGTACATATATAAGTATACATATACATACATCGATACATACATTAATACACGTAGTGAAGGGTATATAAGATTCGGCATAGCCGAATATAGCGCTCTTACTTGTTGAAATTTTTCTTAATTAAAAAAAAAAATTTTTTTTGTTACCCTCCTTTGACTTTTTCTCGTGTGTGCCTAACATATTTCTAAAAATATATCTTTCTCTCCTTCGTAATAAAAAAACGTTTTATAATAATAAAAAACATTATCATTTGTTTATTTAATACTAAGTTCATAATACACTTCGCTCTACTTAAACAAAATTTGTACTTAATACCTGCTAGAGCTTTTTTAACTACCACATATTACACTTCTCTACTATAACCTCCGTCGTCTTGCGATGACACCCGAAAACCTCCTCAAACTCTGGATGATTGTACACAACCTGTGGTACCCTTAAGAATGGCGTATCATGTGTATCATCATAGTGTATACGTTTTGGATTAGCCGCACAAAAGAACTGGGCAAATTTGATAAAAAACAATTGTTTGTTGGTTAAATCTAGTCCACCACGAAATTTTGACACTGCAGGCCTTCGAAAATATGACTCGTATGCCAGACGAAAACCACTAAAATCGGCTATTTTCTCATTTAAACTTGTTGATTTTTGTCTGCTGAGACACTCTAGGGAGTTCATAAAGGATTTTTTGTCTGGCATAGTTTGTATAAAGAGCGATGAAGGATTACCTTGACTGTCATATTGAAGGCCATTGGTATCAAAGGCGTGTAGCATTTCATGGCCTAAGGTGTTACCCAATTCGGCATAGAGAAAAAGTTCATGGAACTCAGGCGTGTAGATGGGATATTGCAAATAGGTGTGCGGTATTATCAAGAGATTAGCGGAAGGCTGATAGGCTGGCGAACCAAAGGGCCAATAAAAGTAGGTGTGTGCTGGAGTTAACCATTGAATCTTTAACATATTAAAACGTGCTATACATTGATGTTGTAGGGCATTTAAATGGTTCCAATAGAAAAATCCTTTGTACACTTCCCAGGAAGAGAAATATTCGTTATAGAAATTTGGATCGGTATTAAGTGGCAAATTGCCTATATTCAGTTTCATGTAATGGATTTTATCGAATAGAAATTGTAACTCTTTGCTGGAAAGCTCCTCAGAATGTTCTCTTATAATGCTTACAAATTTTTGCTGCATGGATTCAAAAACTTTTTTAATAACCAAATCACTGGTATTACGTTTGTATTGATAGATTTCTTTTTCGTATATATAGTCCATGGCCAGGGGGATCAAACCCCGTAAATGCTGCAAACATTTTAAAGAGGATGATGTCTTGAGCATTTTTTGTTCTATATAACCCAAAAATTTCAGTTTCAATGTATGTATAAGGGTTCCACTGGAAGTTTTTTGCACCAAATCACTTATTTTACGCAAATAGTTCAAGTTCGCTACCACAAGAGGTATGTGATTCACAGAGTCTGTTCCTAATATAGCAGAAAAATAAGCTTTTAAATCTAAGTGCAAAACCTTATGTTTCAGTTCTTCCACTGACATTTCCACGGCATAGTTATCAAAGTGAATTCTATTAAGAACCGCCAATTTTTTCATAAATTTTTGTATATTTTGTGAAAGCAAACGGGATTTTTTGTTTAAAGAATTATCCATTTTATCCAAAAGATTTTGTTCGTAAGATGTAAAACCCAATTCCTGCAATTTATCCAAATGCACATAAAAATGTGTGGCATTACGATTTTTCAAGTTTAGAGTTATAAGGAAGTAGTTAAAACCAACTTTTTGTAACCGACCCAAAGCTGACCATATATTCCAGGGTTTTTGAGGCAGCCACAAATCCTTCACCTCTGGCCATTCATCCACATCTGAAGGTTTTACAATCTTCAAATATTCTCTGGCATCAAAGGTTTGTTGCTCTTTGCAGGTACTATAATATTCTCGTACTTTGTGATAAATCGCATTGGACTCTTTTTTGTGTCTTAAGATTCTTTGCTCTAAAATGTCTTCAAGCTTACAATTTATTTTGTACTCCAAGCTTCCAATAGTGTCCAAATACTGAGCATTATTTTTTGGTAGTAAATTTTCCCATTTACCACAAGCATATTGATAAAAATCCTGACAGGGATTAATTGTTAAGTTCATGTAGCTCTTCATTGTTTGCAAAAGTTTCCTGTTAGTAGCTTTTGCATACCAAGAGCGGCCCATGCACAATGGGAAAACAACAAGTAAATATAGTAAACTTAATACTTTTACACAGTTCATTTTAATTATATCAAAAAATATAATTTTGTTTGATTTTCAACTAAATATTATAATTATTTTATTTTCATTTCTTTATTTTGTTTTATTTTAAAGATGTTTTAAATTGCTCTAATTCCTTTCACTCTACTTAAAAAACTGTTACTAATTTAAAATCAGTTTTATGCCCAAAATTTATTATAAATTTAGCGAAATGTTAATTATTTGTCACTTTTTCTTATCTCATCAAAACCTCACCTTTTGCTGAACTTTCACAACAAAATTGTTGATGGTTTAGAAACTGATAATCTTGATCGATTGCGTGTTTCTTATACAAATTGTAATTTCTTAAAAGTGACGAATATATTTTTAATCAAAAAGGGAAGCAGTTGGTAGAAATAACTGGTCCACTTATTCAAAAAATAAACATTTTATTTCCACAAAGTTAAAGCAAATAAAAGAATTGTTAAACAAATTATTAGTTATAAAAAAATTTGGATTTCCAAAAAAACTTTTAGAATTTTTTTATTCATCGAATTAAGTATGAAGTTCGATTCAAAATGGTACCTTTATTAAATGAAATTGTCACAAGCACTCTTACTAAATGTAGAAAACATGATATTTCCAAAAAAAATTCTATAAAGTGGATAGACAGTATAGAATCTTACGGGATATGTTAAATCCATTAATGATTTATGCATTGTGAAAACGATATGCTAAGGAGTTTCAGATTTAAAGTATTAATTATATTGTAGATACAAAATGTATTTATTTGTATTTTCATTATCTGGAATCTCACTAGAAACATAGGGATAAGAAAGATAACACACTTTATATCGATTTGGACATAAGTAGACACATGTGCTCACTTATGCCAGTTGCACCGACAGGTAAGCCATCATGGCAGTAATCACGATGATTTTTACACGATAGAATCTCTAACAGACAAACTTTGTTTCAAAGAATTCTCCAATGACATGAAGTCATGATATACATATATAACACTACTTACCGTCACAGGATATTTTATTGTTTCCTCATGTAGATCTTGTGGTTAGAGGGCGCACGTAATTGTACTCAAGATTGCTATATAAAAGCTTTAAATGCTTCTTTATTGGGCGTCAGATAACAAATTTTACCTAGAAATTCGCTTATAGAAATTTATTTCTTCTGAGTCATAAAACGGCTTTAAAAAGTTACTTTTCACTCATGGCACCTGATTATACAAAAACGCCCTGAAATTCTTTGCGCAAATGCATTTCAACAACCCTTAATGTTCTGATTTACTATACGACTATACAAAATATAGCGAATATGTTTTATTAGTAATTACTTGTTTAGTTCCAAGCTATTGAATCAAGGTCCGTTCTGCTAACGGGTAAAAACAGGTGGACAGTTCCTAGGCCAATGTATATTAATCGGTATCAAAGCGTTTATTCTAAATATACTTATATAAATTGATATGTTTTTCGAATTCACTATAAGGGTAAATGGACCATTTATTTTTTTTTCTGATAACAAAGTTGGTGATAAATTTAAAAAAGTGTTACATTCATGTCTATTAATGGACTACATGTGGTAATTAAAAATTTTTTGTATAAACGAAAGTATGTTAAATAAAAAGACTGAAAGGTCGAAGCGTTATACATCAATAAAATGTTTTGTTACTTAGCAATAAGTAGTTTGTACGGAAAATAAAATCAGCATTTTCAAACGTTTATTAAATTGTTTCCTTTTAATGGAACTAAATAATTTGAAAAATATTTTCGGCAACAAAAAAAAACAACAAAAATAATTTTAATTCACAAGATATATCATGTAATATATGTTTTCATGCTAGAAAGGTGCCATACCCTACTTTAGTTATCAAAAAATATAAAATATTACAATAAAAGTGACTCCTATTAGGTTAAAAGACAATATTATCTAGAGTAACTTTAGGTAAGACATTTATATAGAAGTAGCCATGTCCCTTGTTCGGATTGTATCTTTATTTCATTTGAATAAGAAGATCATGATAGAAGTGGTTCTCACTTGCTTTAATGTGATAGGATTCATTATTCTAAAGATAAATAAAAACAAATATTTTATATGGTAGACGCCATGCCTTTAGTATAGATACTTTTAATTATTGAACATCATTTTAAAAGTTACTCGTGCAAAATTCCCAAGATCTTACACTAAATGAAATGTATTTTATAACATATATTCCAAAATATAGAAAATAAAGCTTTTCTGTTTTTGTCCATACAATGTTTGAGTTAATTATAAAAAAACTGTTATTTAATTCTCACTTTAATCTTAAATTTAGGTTAAAAACCCGAGTTTAATTCCTATCTTTTGCATAATTTTCCCCATTTTTTCCAACTTGAATTTGTTTAAATAAACTGTAACAGACAAATTTATGATTTATTTAATTTACAGTTAAGTTTTCTAGTATAAACAAAATTGCTTACTCACTTAAACATTTATTTTTCATTGTTGTCACATTTGCTTTCATCCTCTTAGATGGCTTTGGTGCCCCACTAAATCTCACATATACAATCATACGTGCATTCAAATCTTTAACCCTTAAAATTTATATAATTTTTAATAAAAAGTATAATAGTATATTAGTTAGAAATACAAAACCGATACTCTAGGAATAGGATTGTGAACTTTGTGATATTGTTAAACAATAAAACTATATGTATATGCAAGTATGTATGTGTGCAATGCAATGCAAAGTTACATATTTTGCTATGTGTTTTTGTTTTTATGCAAACAAACCTGTGTCAAAATCATAAATAAATAAATTGTTATGACATGTCTGGAAAATAATGCAATAAAAACCCTCAATATTTAAAAAATACAAAATTATTTGCCCTGTACGATACGATATTACTCTTTTAGTTTAATTTTATTATATACATAAGAACGTTAAATATTTTGTTTATTTTTGGTTGAATGATTAAGATTTTGTTTTCTAACAAATCGAAAAAAAATCTTTTGAAATGGTTTTTAGTCAATTAATTTTTAAAACAATATTCAAAAATTTTGGATGAACTCTCTATTACAAAAAATACTAGTTGCTTGTTCTTAAAAAATAAAACCATTCATTTTATGGTATACATACATACATACATAAGTATATAAAATATTAAACTTAATGATATTTTTTATAAAATTTTTAATAAAAAAATCCCCAGGCTTAAATAAACAAAAAATATTAATATAAGTTTAGTCTCTTTAATGAGTCTTAACTAAGACTCTTACACTTTTATCTTAAAAACAATTTAGGTTTTTTTAAAATTTATCTGAATTTCGGTTTATTGCATTTTTGCATCATTACAAGAAACCGAAGATAATATACCAATATGTATTAAGTTACTGAAATATAAAAATAGTAATAAAGTTTTAACAAACTAGCCCAAGCACACAAATACACTAACATATACCACAAACACTAAAGCATATATAACCTTAAATAGGCAAAGACTTAATCCATATGTCCTGCATATTTACGAACAACTAAAGACTCTGCACAACATATATACATAAACACAAACATATATACATATATTTTTGTCTATGGCACTTAACAAGAAAATGTTTGTTTAAAGTAAAGCTATAATGTAATGTTTCTCTGCTACAAAGTCAATATTTATATTGGCCAATATAACAGAAGAATGAATAACAAGACTCTCTCTCTCTCTATCGGTTTCTCTTTAAATATGTGTGTAAGGATCTCGTATTTTATTTCCTATTTATGTTTTTGTTATCATCAACAACAATGCTTACAAGGAAAACAGCATCATCATAATCAACACTGGGGAAATCGCCATTACAATAACTTCATTATCAATGATGGCAATAAAGATAGTGATGGGGTTGGTAAAAACTAAACAATTGCAAACATAGCCTGATATTAATAGAAAACATGTATTCCAACAGGAAGTCTAAACTTTCTACATATTTTTTTAAGGAATTTAAAAATTTTTTATTTGTTATTAATATGCGTAATACTGCAATTTTATTACATATAAAATTGCCTGTTGTAGTGTAACAGCATAGAGTCTCAGCCGAAAAATAAAACCGCAACTTTTAGATTGACAAACTATCATAATACTAACAAGTACACCGAATGTATTCGAAATGGTAAAAACAGATTAAGCATTTTGAAAAATGTATTTATGAGTATTAAATTATTTAAAATTTATTTATAAAAGATCTTAAGCCTAATGGACCTCTTTTAGTTATATTCCTTACAGCAAATTTTTAAAAAACCTTTCTAAAGAATATTTTAAAATTATATGTTCATTAAGTTATCTCTAAAAGTATTCTAATAAATATATTTTTTGGCCCCTAATAAATCAAATACTAAGATATAGATGTTTTTAAGTAGCTTATAGGGTCGCTCTTGCTGAATCTGAAAAGCTCGCCTTAAAGACTTAAACATGAGTACTTCCTTTTTTTATGACGTGTACAATTTATTGAAAATCGAACTTGTGGTTTAAAAATGACTGAATCTGCCCCACTGTGTAGCGTATACAGAATATACATATATAGAAGATATGGTTACTAAGTCTAATAACCATGTACAGCGAAGAAAGGATCCTTCCTGATTTTTAGAAAAAAATCATCCTAAAAGATGAACAGGTTTCTACCTCATGGGTTTTTTTAGTCGTCAAAATTGCCGCATTGGGAATTAAGAGAACCGCATTACTTGGAACCGATTTTAGGCTACAGGCATTATTAGATCATGACTTTTTATTAGACACAGTTACAAAACAAGGGCTCGCTACTGTTTCTATTTTCGTACACTTGTAAATGCAACTACATACAATTCCTTAAACTTGTATTATGTTTTATACATTTGTATGTATAAAAAGTATATGAAATAACAGATTTTCATTCATAGAAGACCCATGTGCAACATTTGTTACTTTTTCTTAAATTCGTATTTACTTGTAATTTTGTTTTCGTTTTTTATTAACATATTTTATTATTTTTATTTTATTTCTTTTAGTCGTGCATTTGATACATAAATTTTCCCACACTCATAACGACCGTATTACTTGTGGCAACTTCTCAACACTAACACTAACGAATGTATCCACATTATCTGCATATCCATCAAAATCAACATCATGTGCATTGACAACATCAGATGCAATTTACACATCACGTAATAGTTATAACAAATATGTATATGTATGTATTTACAATAACATGGCAAGAAGCTTTTTCAGCTCAAAACCAAAAAAAAAACGTTTGTATGTACATAAAGTTGTATGTAAGTAATGTTTCGTTATAAAAGCATGTGCAACACGAAATATTATTAAAAATAATTTTGCTTTTGGTGAGTGTGTGTTTGAGTGTGCTTCTCCGAGGAGCTTAAACAATTGTGTTGTTATAATGCCAACAACTATTTAAAATGCTAAAAATATGAGGGAAATATTAAAAGCTTTCAATATTTTTTTTATTTTAAAAAAATTCATTGAATTTATCCAAAGTTTAACTAAATCAAAATTTAATATAAGGTTTCCTTTAAAAAACTAATACCTCAGCAAAATTTTATTTGTACCCAGCGGCGAAAAGAAGTATTAAGCAGGCCTTTTGGAAGCCCTAATTTGGCAGACAAAAGGGTTTATTGCCCCATTCCATGCTCGTACATATTTTACACACGATGTACTAGCCAGCCAAGGCCTTCTGCGTTCCCTTATCCAGCAGGCCTGCTTAGAGGCCTTCTTCACTAGTATTTTTTTTCTAATTTTAACAAGCGTCTAAGTGATCTTTAATTCGTTTTGTTTTATTTTTTAAAAGAGTTTTAATTATTACCACGTAAAAAGTTTATAGAAAAAAAAAACAGACAACCACTTTGTTATAAAATGTAAGTAAAACTTTTTATGTACATACATACATACATATGTATATAAGTTTACTTCGTTTGTTACTTTTCACAGCACAAAATGCATGTATACATACACATAATAAAAAACAACCTATGTAAGCATGTAGGCCTTCCTGAGAAGGCAAGCGAGCATAAGTACTGGGTCTAAAAAAAGGTCCAGGCAGGTCTGACAGAAGGCCTTATTAATGAAGGCCTCTAAAAGTTCGCCGCTGGGTAGTGTTTTTGACAAAGAGAGAATTTATTAAAAAGTTTATCGGCAATTTTTTACAAAAATAAAATGTATTCAATAAAAATATATAATTTATTTAAAAGTTTATTTATAAACATAATATTTGTATGTATACTTATATCGTTAGCTGAAATCCAAAAAGGCGTAACTAACAAAAATATAATTTTACAAGAGAAGCAAAAAAACTGAAACTTCAACAATTCAAAAAAAAATTTAGGAAAATCTAAGAATTGATAAAAATCTTTTTTTTTTTTAATTTAACGTAATACAGACATTTCCACGAGTCTGCCTGCAAAAATTCAGCTCGATTGGATCACGGAAAAAGGGTTAAAAATCGATCCAAAGTCTTTCACACAGGCGGACAGTATATAAAGTTTGAAGCTCGTAGTGTCTGTCTATCCGCCTGTGTGAAAGACTTTGAATCGATTTTTCAATTGGTATAAAGTTTCAGTTCATAAAAATGATTAATTTTTAGTTGTATCAGATATAATAATGGTAATAGATCCCTAAGCTAAGTGCTAAATAGTTTTAATTCGAACTCAATGGTCCAACGTTTTAGTTTTTAACTATTTTTATTTACGTCAAAAACAGTTTATTTCGATTTCTGAAAAATTAAAAATTTTGAGCTGTGTCACTTTTGAACTGGGTGTGCGATATATGCGATTCCTGTTAAGCAACGACAAAGTGTTTATTTTTCACTTATCCAGCAAAACACATTCATTCACACTTTTTCGCGTGAAATTGCATTAAACATCATTAGAACATCAATTCATTAGGAATTAACTTTTACTATACAGCTTAAACCCTTAAGCAACCTGTAAAAATGTAAACGATACACAACTTGTGAGACAGTACCTGCATGTGTAAATGCAGAGCTAAGAAGTCCAAAATATTTCAAAAATCAATTTTTACGATTAGTGTTATTTAATATCATAACAATTTTACTTTATAATTCCTTATTATTTTTGTTTAATCTTTAAAAAAAGGTGTTCATGTTGAGAAAAAAAATAAAATAATGAATCATCAATTTAATGAAAACTACTATATTTTTTTCACTATTGCATATGCTAATTTATCAGTAGTAATATCATGAATACTTTTTTTTCTTTATACATAGATATCTCTTATATTAAAATTTACACAATACTATTTTTGTGGGTATTTGTTAAACTACATATTTGTACAAATTTAAAGTTTAATCAATCGTTGAAACAGACCAAAAGCTTATGAACTTTTATTCAACTAATTTTAAAAGTCAAAGAACCCTGACAATTTTGGTAACAAACATATGTAAATTCTTATTAATCAGAAAGTTTCAAGCTATTTAAGAATTTTGCCTTGTGTCTAGCTGCACATCATCTTAAATATATGAAATTTTTTTAATTTTTATGGCTCCTTAACGTAATGGAAAACTTAATACATGATTTTAGTGATGATTGGTATTTTTAGCCGAGTTTAAATTATCTTTTCTCTTGTTGCTTTCAATTTTTTTAAAAATTAATGTATGTCACAAGGTCAACTGCTTTTATGCCTTATACCACTTTCTTGCAGTCAAAAATCCCTAGAAGCCAAACCAAACCATTATATTTTCTGCATGTCAGCATCTCTTTAACAAGAATCTTCTTTTAAATAAAAATAAATATATATTTAATTCTACATTCATATGTATGTCTATGATTTTCCAATAAGAATTTTATATTTATCCAGCTCACTTTTATCTTTTTTACTCCTTTATCGTTTAAACATTCATATGTTTAACTTTACCTTTTATAAAATTGGCAATAGTTGCCGTACTAATTTGCACCTGCATGCAACATATGTCAATATGCCAAAATATGTTTATCGATTTTATGCTGAAATAACAAACATTAAAAATACTTAAAACCTAGACGAAGGCACGTAATGATGAACACGTTTGCAGATATACAAAAATGTATAGGTATGTATGTATGTACTTATGTTTAAAAGTTTAGGGCATCCGAAATTTTTTTTAAATTGTGCAACCTGCCGTTACAAAATGTCGCAATGGAATGTTAAAATGTTTAGCTTATAACTCTCGTTCTGTTTTTAAAAAAAAAGTTAGTTACCGACATTTCTTGCGATGTATGCTAAGCTGTACCGATAGCTGTTCTCTAAATACGTGGCAAATAGTTACGTAGTTAGAAACTGGTGTAAGTTTGTATCATGCTGCACAGGACGCTTCACATTTTTTTTGTAATCGTTGCTGTAATGCCTGGTCTATCTACTTTTAGATTATATGCATTTTCTGAAATTTTGAAGGTGACAAAAACATAAAAATAAACTAATAGTGGCTTAGAGTCATCCACATTTTAAAAAAATTTCGGTTTGCATTGCTGACCCGTTGCAACATCGGCTCTAATTGTGCTGCAATCGAAAATACGAGGATATTTTCGTTTGAATTTGGTATAAAGTCTCTTGCATTTGTCTGGTGTTTTGTCAGCTTTTTCTACGATACATGGAGACCAAACTTTATACCTCAAAGATTGTTTTTAGTCATAATCGATATCTTGTACAAACTGACGAATGCGCCAACCTGATAATAGAACTTAACCACCATACTCATGGATTTTTTTTTTAATTTAAAATGACTTTATTGATTAAATTTCATAGACAATTTTACTTTTTGAAGCTTTGATTAATTTGATAACGAATATGCCATGGTACAAACATATCTTGGAATATGCGACATATTTTTTTTTTGTAAATGCATGGATACTTAAAATTAAAATGTTACGATTTATTTTATTCATAGTTGTAGAGTTATTAATCGAATTTATTAAAACACAACCTAATCTTTTTTGCAATAAGGTAAATTGTCATGCTAATAACTTAATTTCAATTTTAATTTGATTAAACATTAATATGTGGCTATCCACTTTCCATTTCATTTGAAAATTATATCCTTCTTAAAAGTTCGATTTGCTATTAAAACTTGTGTTGTAGGTTTTTTAAGTATCTTAAATATATCTTTTTAATTTAGGACACCCTGCATTAGATAAAAGAATTAATGTAAAATTAAGTTTAAGAAATTAATGAATTTTATATCATTTTTTTTTTAAATTACCCTGAAGGAAATGTCGATACTAAAAGTGTACTGATTAACTATTGATATTGTCAACAGTACTACTGACCAATTATACCCCAGACAATGCTTTTTGCTGTAGACATTTAACATGTGCTTGTCATTGAGAATCCACTAGTGACACTAAAACTATTGACTAGATGGTTTTTTTGGCACTATATAGAGACATTAGAACCAGAGATTCACTAGTATATTCAAGTGACACTGGTCTACAATATTTTAAGGAATGGTGCAAAACACTTAAACACATATAGTTATATGAATGTATAATCATTTTCTTTTTTTTTTATTATTAATTAATAAAAAGTAATAAAACAACGTACATACATATGATTAGTTAAAAGTACATTACTTAGAATTATAAATCGTATATAAGTTTTTTTCTTCTTGAACATTTTCGTCATTTTGCATATTGCCTTTGGAACAGTTGCGGCTATTTTGCTTGAAATATTTTTCTTTTGTCGCGGAAAAGCTGCTCTTAAAGTCTTATCGGACGAATAATTGAGTCTTGATATAACATCTTATTATTGGAAAAAAAGTTTATTTCATTAATTTTTTTTCAGGAGGATTTTTTTTGTAAATTTTCTACTTACATACTTATGTACATATAATAGTTGCAGGCACATTGCTTAAGTCCCGTAGTTCTTTTTTCCAAATATTTCCGTTAAACTTCCATATATATGTTTTATATTTAATTATATAAAAAAAATGTTAATCACTTTTTTTTACATTTTCACACAAAAGACAAATAAATTATTGTCGTTTTGACAGAAAAGGCTAATACAATAAAAATAGGAACAATGTCACCAGAAATACACTAGAACTGTTGTCTCTATCGAATTTCTACATGCATATAAAAGAAAAGTTGTCGACATTTTAACTAGTGCAATTGTAGCTAGAGAAAAGAGTGTTGACATAAAGACATTTGGTTCTAGGCTGATTACAGGGTAATTAATAAAAATTTTTTTTTTAATAAACACATTTACATACTTGTATGTATATGTACGTGCATATGTATGTACATAAGGGTGGGTAAATTTTTTGTCATCAAAAATCGTATAGCAAAAACGTAGTCCACGCGAAATTCTATGAAAAATTTCCCAAGAAACCATGGGTCTGTGATCAAATCTTATCCTGCGCAAATCAACCTAAAGAATACATAAATATTGTATTTTTTTTGAAGAAATTTTAAAATACGGGTACTTTTTTATTTTCGTTTTAATAAATAAGTATACGTCTTTATACCCTTCACACACACACATGTGTTAAGGGT
>NDXZ01025838.1:0-18119 GCA_003055125.1 Paykullia maculata | reverse complement strand
TTTTTTTTTTTTTTTTTTGTATATTTTATTATTAAACAATTATATAGTTTTGCGGTAATTTTTTTTGCAATTATAATTCGTTTTTTCATTGTTTTTTGTGGGTTGGTATTTTTCTTCTTTTTTTCATTTTAAATGTTATTTAATTAATTGTTGTTGTTGTAGTTTTTTCTATCCATTTATATAGGTATGTGTGTTAAGTTAATGTTGTTAAAATATTTAAGGTTCTTCTTACAACTACAACGTTCGTTAGATGACAATAATAATTGGGGAAATCATGTTGCATACCTAAAAAAAAAAAAAAAGATGAAGAGTTCAATGTTAAAATTAAAATTATGATAGGTATTAAATAGAAAATTGTTTTATATAGAAAATATGTTAAAAACGGTTAAATGTTATATTCGGCTATCCCGAATATTAAATACTACTCCTCTACAATTAACTGCAAGAACCAAAAATATGTAGATCGATTTTCTGGAAATAATCTCGAAAGTATAGGTTGTACGAATGTATACTTATGTAACAATTGATATGTTGTAAGTTTACTGGGAGCTAAGCCAAATTGACACCTGCATTGAAGCTAAAACGAAATATTTTTGGCTTAACACAAATATCCAACTCATTTGAATGCTATCAGAGTTGCCATATGTTAAAATGTATCTTATTTTGGACTTATTTAAGGCAAAAACATTTTTTTTAATTCACAAGTTTTTGTAAAAACGTCGGCAGAGTAACGAAACTTAATTACCAATAATTATTTTTATGCCATACAATAGAACACACACTTATTTAAATCGTATGATATTTTTGAGTTTACAGATTGCCACTGAGTAAAATAAATTTTTTCATATAACCTGTAAAGCATACATACATAAATACTTCTTTTACCGCAAAAAATTATTGTTAATTATAATAATAATTTGTTTACCTTTTTGTCCATAATCTGGCGATTCTATCATGCTCTTCTCGATTTTGTAAATATTGAGTAGCAATACTACCAACCAAAGGATCGGCTAAATGTGTAACAAAAATATAAAATATATAAAAAAAATTATTAAATTTTTTTTAGAAGATAATAAGCAGAACTTACCAGGATTGCAATCAGTCAGCAGGGAACAAATTGACAGCAACACCTTTGATATGGTCAATGCTGGTGACCAATTATCCTTGAGTATATCTAAGCAAATAACACCTTGACTATTGATGTTGCAGTGATAGATACGAGTACGGAACGTAACTTTAGGAGGCTTGAAGGGATACTCTGGTGAGAAGTGAATATCCAAAAAGAAAACACCACCCTCGTACACTGAACCGGGTGGTCCCAAGATGGTCGATACCCATTCGTACAAATTATCACCCTTCGGACCGGCACTACAATTGGGTGGTGGATCCAAAGTGATTTCGGCAAGTTCTTTTTGTATACGTTTGGCTGAAGTACCCAAAGCTTTTGAAATTTTTGGATTTGGTTTGGGATCTTTGCGTGTCTCCTCGCTGGTAGTGGCTGCAGAAGCAGTCGATGAAGATCCGCCACCACCACTCATGCCAGTGGAAGAATTTGTTGAAGAGCCCGATGAGGCGGGGTTATTAGAACCACCTAACGTGGTATTACCATTGCGACCGCGACCAGCATTAGGTGTTGAATTTGTGGTGGCATTGTTAGTAGCAGACATATTATTGGCAGTGCCTGGTTGAGAATTGGTGGCCACAAGACCAGTTGGCGTAGCCGGAGCAGCTGTCGCATTGGCTGCTGACGGGCTACCACTAGTCGTTGAGGTTGAGGACATAGTAGCACTCAGGGTAGACAGTGTTTTGCTAAAAAAAATTTATTACCTAATTGCTGAAAAAAAACGAAAATGTATCGCCATGTCTAATGATATTTTAATGAAAATTTTCTATAGGTATAGAGAAATTTATTAAAATTATCCTAGATTTCATCAATTTTTAACTTCATGAATGGGAATTTAAAAAAATACAATATTTTTACCCCAAATGTTTTATAATTTTCTTGGAAACAACACCTTAACAACGTTATCAAATTTTGTTAGCTTCATTTTAATTAGAGGCCTAAATCATACCTATAAGAATTACACAACTTCGCTAAAACGTAATTGCAAAAAAAAAAATCTAAAGAAAAGCAAAACTTAGCCTATTTTAAGGCGTTGAAGAGCAAGAACTTTTCTTCAAACCAAACAAAGCGAAGAAATCCCTGAAATAGAAAAGTAGAAATTATATAGGAAATTCATGTCCTTGTTGATACAATTGTTGAACAGAATACTCTTCTATCATAAAAGTTGGAAAACAAATGATGACATCCCCCCAACTGACAATACCAAAAACAAAAGCACAAAAAATATTGTTTTACTAAAGCGGCCATTTTGGGTATTAAATGCAAAAAAAAAACACATCAAAGGCAGACAACAACACTAGCAAAAGCACACTGCAAAATCATACAAAAAAAGCAGAGAACCCTTTATTGCAAAAAGTAGACTGGATTAAGAAAAAAATTTTTAAATTAAAGTTCGCCTTATAATAAATTGCGTTTTTAATACTTAACATATTAAAAACAAATATAACTTAATAAACCATTAAATTATTGTAAATTTTGCAATTTTTTCTCACGGCAGACACATTTATATTGACCAATGTTTTATGCTATTTCTGCTGTTCTGTCTCTGCTCACAGCGGCAGAGTTTACAAACGCAATAGGATTTTTATAACATTCTACAGAGTTCTTTGTTGTTGTTTTGCTCATCAATCTTTTTTCAGATTTTCTAGTAGTTTTGTGTAACAATTTATAAAATTTATGTTAACGTTTATCACAATTTCACCATTTCTAGTCTTTAATTACTATAAGCAATTGGTTTTTCTTTTATTCTTAAACCTTTTTTCTTCAATCTTTTCATAGCCGTCGCTGTCTTACCGTTTTTTGACACAGTATTTCTTGAGTTTATCCTTTTTGTGGCTTTTCCAACTGCTTCTTAAATGTAATTTACAGCACTCTACAATTTTTTATTATCAGTGCTGCTTTGTTAAATTATTTCTTCTAATTTCCTGCCTTTTTTAAATAAAATAAAATTTTTCTTTCTTCCCATCAAACTTTTTTTTAAACGCTTTGATTTTTTCTGACAAAACAGTAGTCATTTGTGAAATATTAGGGGGTGCCAGATGTTTGTTTGGTTGGGAAAATGGAAATTTTGTTGGTAGGAATTAAGGCATATTTTAAATTATGTGTTCTTCGAATTCTAATAAGTATATTCAGATATATTTTCAAAAAGCTCTTAGTATTTTTCATATATTTTTTGTACTTTGTATTTTTGTACAAAATGAATTGCTTGGACATATTATTTGAATTATTCTTTTAATGATCAAAATTTATGCAAATATTTATATTGTATCTAATTTATTTATAAAGTCTATGTGAAAATCGAACTAACTTTCAACACTTATATATAACGGCTTTTGAATTATTAAAATAACCTTATAAACAATAGAGTTTTTTTCTAAAAAAAATAGTTTCGTTTTTAATCTTTTAAGCTCTTACTAAGAAATTTACTTGAAATCTTTATACCTACCTTTCGTCAGCCTTAAGTGACATCTAGTGTAGACACTGTTAACTTTAAGTTACACTATCCTTACAGTATATTTTTCATAAAATTTGTAGAACATTTTTTTTTGCTGTTGTTCTAGATGTCTATCAATTTGCCATCTAAAAGCAACATGTTTTTAAAAACGTTTTACTGGTGTAAAATTTAAATATAAAAAGCAAAATACCGAATTTTTTAAAAGGATAAGTTTGCTAAAAACAAAACCTCTAAATAAGATATATGTTATTAAGCTAAAATTCCATATAATACAAGTATTACTTAATTTGTAAAACGATGTGGCATTATGTAGGCAAGTTTTCTAAGCAACTAGTGCGAAAGAAACAGATATATATACATATATATATGTGAATACGCCGGTAGATTCCGATTTGATTAAGCTTAACAGTTGTATAAACTAGTAGTGTTACATTAACCCTTTAACACCAACGTTGTTTTTTTAATGGTGCTTTCATAAATATTTAAATAATCAGTGCCTCATTTCTGTATTTTATGAGAGAAGTTTATTATCCTGTTTAAGACAAAGTGAACAAGAGTAGCCATAAATAATTTCCTGAATTTTTTGCAGTATTGTTTAAATATTATCTAAAACACATTGTTAAGAACTAGAAGACTATTTTAATATAAAAATCTTATTAGCTTTGAAAAGAATTATAGCACTTTTTAAAAGTTTAAACATTATTTTTCACCAAACCGACCATTAAAACAAACAATCCAAATGAGGCCATATGTGTCTTGGATACGTTTGACTGCTTCTTTATAACTATTTATTGCTACTGCATTTTAACGTTTTTTCTACTTTACGTTTACTGAGTTTTCCTTGGCCGTTTTTTTTCTCTATTTTTTTGTCATACTTTGCAGAACATTACACAAATTTATTTTTATCATTTCTTCCCATTCCCGATAGTTAAAATTTTCGTGATTTACATTTTAAAATCGATTTGATACTACAATTACGTATCATCAACTTATTCTTCCTATAAAACAAGTCTATACATGTCTATTTTTTAATTAGTTTTTATTAATTTTCTTTTTCGTGTAGACACTTTTCTGTAAAATTAAATTTAGTCAAGAATAGACTAAAATGTTTTCTTGAAAATTATATACACACATTTGTATATTTTACATTAAAACTAATGAGCTCTTTTGGTTTATTTATTTGCTGTCCATGGCTTCGCTGGGCGCTAAAGCTCTACGTGATTTATAAACACGTACTGTATTATCAGCACCGCCCGAAACAATATATTTAGGATTAGACCAATCAATATCTAACACTTTATCACCATGACCTATTAAATCGTACAAAGGAGCCTTGGGGCTGTTAATTAAATAAAAGTATAAATTAGTTTCCGTTAAAATATACAATTTAAAATAAAACAACAAACCTGCGACAATCCCATAATTTATTTTGATTATCATAAGAACCCGAAACGAAAAGATATTCCTCAGTATTTGACCACATAACAGTTTGAACCCATTGTTGATGACCCAAATAGGTGTTGCGCACCACCGAGCCCTCTGCGAAATATTATGTTTAAAGTGTTAGTACAAATATGTATATAGCAAGATAAAAAATAAACGTGTATACATATTTACTAACGATTTGTTCTAGGATCATAAAGTCTTATATTTTTATCAGCCGATGCTGTTATTATAAGTTTGTTTAGATTCGAAAAACTTGCATCAAATATAGATTTGTTGGTAGATATTTCTGATTTTACACCTTCCATATTTAAATCCCATACTTTCATGGTGTGATCCCAGCTGCCCGTTAGTAAAGTATAGTCGTCCATCCATTGAACGGCTGAAATGCATTCTCGATGGCCTTGCAGTGTCATTTGGGGGGTCTGAAACAAATCAAATTTCAAACATGTAAAATCGCTATATTGTATAGTATAGGTCTTATATGCATAAATTATTTTATAAAATTAAAAATCAATATAAATATAGCCACATTCCCAAGTTAATTAAAATGTGCAAACAATTTTACAATATTCTTAAATATTTCAAATTTGTTTACATGTTATTAAAAATAGAGCAGTCTTTAGATGTATGAAGTCCTTTTTTTTGTATGATTTAAAATTGATTGTTCTTTCCAAAAATGGATTTTTATTTTTAAGTGTTTATTGCACTTACTCTTGTTGAACCTCCTTCCGATCTAGCCCTCTTCGAAGTACCTTCTCCGGCCTCATTGATATCGGCTGACCAAATTTTTAACATTGTATCCCAAGAACCAGTAGCAAATCTCTCTTTATTTGGGCTAACATCTACACTATCAATACCACGCTCATGACCCTTACAAACCGACACACACTCAACCGAATTTGATTCTATCAACCAGTCCCAAAGCATTGCCGTCTGATCTTGAGAACAAGTAACAAATTTACCACGTTCGCTGTCCAAAGAAACCCAAGAGACAGCTTTCACAGGCATAGTGTGACCGGGAATAGTCAACACATGTTTACCCTTAATCGTCCATATATTAATAGTATTATCGTAACAACCAGTCAAGATCCATTTGCCAGACGTTTTGACGGCTGAAACCCAATCATCGTGTAACAGACATTCCTGAGGTTCGGGAGCTGGAAATCTTTCTACATATTCCAATTCTATGGCATCTTCAAATGATATAGCCTTATCTCTTAAATGGTCACAAAGACGTCCTCGCAAATACTCGTCGAATACAAGGAAATCGAATTCAACATTTCTGTTACTATCATCCTCGGAAGCATGTTGCAACAAGGTATTAATAAAGGTATTTAACTCAGTGGTTGTAACAGTTGCATCTATGGAGTAGGGAACATCGGGTACAGAGTATCTGAAAAAAAAGATATATACCATTTAAGTGAAATAAAACTAGTTTAATATTGTTATTTCACTTACTGCTCCTGTTTTGTTTTAAAATGTACTTGTACTTGACCCTCTCCATTTTCTGTTTCCATTTTATACAAATTATTTTTGTGTGGATTTTAAGCCAATTGAATTGTAAATTTATTAAATCTTTGATTTATTAAACGTGTAAGATTATAAAATTTATTGTTACTACAATAACTTTATAGTTTTTTTTTAATTTTATTTAAATAATAAGATTTTTAGCAAATATTGTACAAAATCACGTTGTTTGTTGTTTTTATTTATTAACACGTTTTGACAATTCACACACATGCCGATTAAATAAGATGCCAGACTAATTTTTTGTTGTTCAATAAAGAGTGACCATATTAACTCATGGGATGTGCAAGATATTAACTCCCGTTATTATACCGAATATTATTTAATACGATTATATATCGCTCATTTACTTGTAGAACGTCTTAACTCAAAAAATGAAATTTTGAAGTTAATGATGCAGAATTGTTCATTATTTCATGCTTTATATTGTGTAAAAAATTCATGCAAATTGCGTGTAAATTCACCTCTTGATAGAAGAAAACTTTTTAATATTTCCACTGAGCTGTATGTAAATTGAAAGCTTTAAACTCATTTTCTTCAAAACTAGTTTCTTTGAGTTATGACATTCTTCTAGTAAATAATCATATTTTAAACATAAACTTTAACATATTTTTAAGTAAATGAACAATGCGCTTTCTTATTTTACATCGTTATAAAAATAATTTTTTTTTTGCTTTAAAAAAATATCTGTTTAACATTGAAAATCCTTAAATTGTGACAAACATTTTTGAATCATTGTTTAATATTATGTTTTATAAAATATATTCAAAAAATTTTCTATTTTTATGAAATTAAATTCTTGATTAATAGAAAATTTACAAACGCTTGTCGATTAATAAATGTTTTTAGATTAATGTATATTAAAATATATAAGTATGTATAACAAAATTTGTATTTATAAAATACAGATTAAAAAGTTCAAAGGCTTTTCGCAGTAACCATCTAAAGCCGCAAAATCCAAATATTAAAAAATATATATAAGTTTTGTTATATAATTATTTTGTTGGAAATCGTGTCGCTTACACTGTTATTGCACTAGGCTCTTCTAACTTTGTTAAAAATTTCTATTGCCATATCCTTTTTTGACAATTTTCAATATATAGAAACATTTTGATGTTTTTTTTTTAAATAATTTTCGTTTATAGAAAACTTTCGAATATTCGATTTTTATCGAAAAATTTCTATTAAGTTTTTTCTAATAAATTTTTCTATTTTTTAAAAATTGTCTATATACATATTTTATGTATAAAGAAAGTACATACATACTAGATAAATTTAAAAAAAATTCTTTATTCATTAGAAAACGTTTTGTTAACTCTATACCTTTAGAAAATTTACGATAAATTTTCTTTTTACTGAAAATAAATAGAGAAAATTTTATATCTGTTTATAGAAAGTTTGCCCTAAGTTTGTAAGAAAAAATTTCAACAAACTAATTATTTATAGAAAATGAAAATAAAATTATATTTTTTAATCAAAAATTAAAAAAAAATTTGTAACAAATTTAAATCGATTATGTTGGCCAATTTTATTCAATGAACTTATAATTGACAAATCTGCCTGCTCTTAATTCCTCTTGCCAAGCACCTTTTAGAGCAAAATACCCGTTGCATGTACATACATACATATTTATGTTCATACATACAAATATACAAGTATGTACATGTGTTTATAAAAAATAAACTTTAGCTCATTTCCCAAGTGTTTTTTTGTGCTGGTCAGTTTAACCTTCTTGAGTTGAGGAATTGCAAGTGTATTCAGGTATTACATAATGAGTAAGTATGAATGTTTGTTTAGTATTTACCAGTTTTTCTGCCCATCATTTAATTGTACACAACTTCCATAGAAATAATAAGTTGTAAGATAAGTAGTCAGTCAGCCAGGTAGCAAACATACGAGCTATTAAGTGGGTGAACGCTGCTCTTTATTTATATTTGTCTAATGTGAAGGAGGTCTTGAAGAAGGAAGGCTAAATAAATATTTATACATTTTAAAGTCAGTTTATTAATATGTATCTAAAGATAAGTGCACTGACTGTTCACTTCAGTTTGTCACGAGTAGAGAGTGAAGTGGCTGATCAAAAAACCTTTTGGTTATACTCCAACAAGTCGATAATTTTGTATTTTAAAAGGTTATTCGGTTAAAAAAAACATTAAATTTAATAAATTTGATAGCAATTTATGTGAATTAGAGGAAGCAATATGAGGAATTGTATGCCAGCTTTAAATAGAATCAATTTTGTTTAAGATTTGTTAAATAACCCAGAAGCCTTGAGAAGTAATTGTTCTTCTATCTAAAATATACAGACATACATATTTATGTATACTTTTTATATAACAATCAGCCAATTGGCATTGACTTGATTTTGTAATTAAGTCATAGGTTCACAATCTGTAAATCACGAACACTGTGAATTATATTAATTTGAATATCACTTTAACATTCATAACTAATTTAAATATCCAATAGAAACAAGTCTTATATTGACATAAATGTGCTTTCCGGATTTTACAAGTTTCTCAATATTTGGTAAGACTATAAAAATTGCAATGTGTAATTTTTAATTCTTATAATAGAAAATGTTCGATAAAATTGGTTTTTTCTTATAATAAAAATTTATTAAAAAATGTTGTATCTATAAAACATTTTGTAGACATTTTTCTATTTATATTTCTATTAAAGTTAAAACATCCCTGCAGGAAGCCTTTTTTTGTCGACTATTGTAGTGACTTTTTGGTCTCCAAGTCACCACGTTTGTCGACTATTGTGGTGACTTTTTGGTGATATTGTCAACAAAGCGGCAATACTTTTTAGTTTGCAAGTAAAAAGTACCAAAAGTGTAGACTAAAATTACTAAACTCTACTAGAGAATCACTGTAGATCAGTAATGTCAGTAGTGGATTTTCAATGACACGCACATGTTAAATGTCTAGTACTGATGACTGTATCAACAGTAAGTCAGTACAGTTTCACTATTGACATTTCCTGCAGGGATATTTTGAAATATATCTGTATGTGTTGCTTTCTTGATAAGCAGAGTGTTAAAAATTAATAAAAACACTTTATATATAAAAGTCTCTTAATACATCCCTTATAAAAAAATGTTTGTGTTACTTCTTCCTAAATAAATTTTAAAATTCCAAAAGTGTTTTTTCTTATTTTCATAAACATATATTGAATATTGTACTTTCTATTTTTGTTTTAAATGTACATTTAAGACTCCCTGTAATTAATGAGATTAAAGATGTGACTAAATTTTTTTAAACTTTCCTTATGGATATTAAAAAACGACGCGACGCAGTAAAATCATATTTGTAAAATACACATTCACTCACCGCACTAACGTGTTTTGAATTGAAGATGAGTCTGATTGAAAAAAAAAAATCAGTAAAAATGTTTTTAGCAAAAAATATTAACTAAAAACTTAAAATGAATTTGTAATTGTTCGTAAGCGTAAAATGAACAGCAGCAGTAGTTAGTTCTCTTAAAAAAATTTAAAGACAACACAAAATGAATACAACGAAAAGAGTAGACAGAGTATTTGGAGTTATTGGCCAAAAAGCCTATAAACAGTGGTAAAATAACAGCAACTGGTATTATTAACGTGTGGAACGTGCTTAAGGTAAGGTCATCATCATCCATCATCGTAGTAAAAGAGCAATAAAGAAAATTTAAATTTTCAAGAGGATTTATAAAGTGTTAATGGAAAGTTAAAAAAAAAAAATAAATTTTATTGTGTTTTCTTTTTGCAGTGCTAAAAATCAAAAAAAAAAAAATGAAATCTTTTGCTGTATGTTTTGTGGTGTTGGCTGTTGTGGCATTCGCCTATGGCCTACCCCAACGTGAGGGTGCTGCTTACACCAACGAGGCCATCCGTCAGGCTCAACAGACTTTTCTAATACCCAAAGATGCCCAAATCCAAAATGTTCAAGAAGGCATTGAATTGGGTGCCTATGAACAAATACCTGGTAATCAACGCATTAATCTTTTTGAAATCTTGGGCGATCAAGTTCCCTCAGAGGTAATCAACAATTTACAGGCTCAAGTTGATCAAATCGGCAGAAACTAAAAATATTTTTATAGTGACTGTAATGTAACACAATTCTTTTAAAAAATCTCAACCTGTCTTTATTTCATCTTGTTGTTAATTATGCCTAAAATGTAAGTTAAATATCTCAGGACTCAAATGTGAGATTTTACCTTACGAAATTATTTTTGTTGTTATATGTATATTTTTCTTTCTATTGTTGTTATGTTAAGTTTTACCATAATAAATAAATATAAAAAAATGTAGTAAAAATTTAAAAAAAACAATGAAATTTTATTTTAAAAAAAGAAACAAATACATACTTATGTATGTAAGTGGAGAGAAAAATTAATCCTGTTATAAAATAAAAACTTGTTTTATAATCAAGCTGCCAGACCAATTGTTTGGCATGTTGTTTCCTTAACTTTACTCTCACTTTCACATGATACTCGATCTAAGTATGTACACATGTATGTACATATATGTATGTGTGTGCGGATGTATGCAATTGTTTATTGTATTTGTTTTCTATGTTGCGATATCATATTTGTAATTTCTTTCTATTGTTATTGCATTTTGCTATTGTCATTGGCTATTGTTTTTATCTTGCCTCCATTTATTATTTGTTATTGTTTTACAGCAAATAACTATATATGTACAAACATACAAATTTAATGAAATTTTGTGACATTTTGTGCATAACTGAAATTATAACCTCTAATGCATACTAATTATGTATATCTAACAGGTACTAATATTAATTTTTTTATATCAACATATTTATACATATATAGTACATATATGGCAATTTATTTAATAATTGTATTCAATTAAAATTTGCTATTTGTAAATATTTAAAATAAATGAGGGTAAGTTGAAGAGTGATTACATACTTACACACATATGTACATACATATGTATGTGTAAACTTGGCATACATACACACACATCCTCTTTATTAACAAATTTTTTATGTTCATGACTTTTTGCTTTTTTGTTTTTTTTTTTCTTTCAATTTATGTTATTATGTAATAGTACTTGTGGCCTCTACATTATTTTTTATGATTATTATTGTTGCAGTTATATTTTTAACTTTTTGTTTCTTTAACTGGAAATGCTGTAAATCATGTTGTACTCGTTTTATTTTCAAAACTTTTTTTTCATACTCATCATGAGACGTTTTTTAATCTTAGCATTTTGTAATGACGCATCTTGCTGAACGTGACCAACTAAAAAAAGAAATAAATATTTTAAAAGGAATTGTTTTAATGTAGGTATTTTTTAAGGGTTTTTATTTTTGCTCTGAAACCTTAATAAATAATAATAAAAGTTTTCCATTGGAAGAGAATTAGGCAAAAACTCAACATAAAAGGAAAATTTTGTATGAATTTTAAATAAATTGCGAAAAGTAAATTTTTTAAAACTATTTTTGAAATATTGAGCTCAATTATTATTTATTTATTAATATTGAGCTTAACATAAAAAATATTTTTCTGCCTATTTTATTTCTCTTTGTTTTGTTTAATTTTAATTTTTAACTGATCTTTTTTTTTTTTTTTTTTTTTTTTTTTTTTTTTTTTAAATGCCATTATCTACCCAGTACTGTAATATAAGATAATTATTTCTTGTTGTACTGTATTTAATATTGATAAATAAATAAATAAAATAAATAACAAACAATTAAGAGGCTGCCAAAATTAACGAATTTATTCAGCAAAAAAGAAAATGTCACATAAACTAAAGAATTTATTTAATATAAAAAAAAATCTTAAATATTTTTTTAAACAAATAAAAATTTCATTAATATTAATTTGAAACATATCAAACATTGCTTCACTGAGGCTGTTTTATCCTCCTTGTTGTAACGAAAAAATATTACTACATGTACGTTTATTTTAAATTATTTTTTTTAAAAAAGTTTGAACAATAAAAAAGGTATTTTTTCTGCTAAGAGTAGTGATTTGTTAAGAATTTGATTAGGAAGAGTGTTGACAATGATTTCTGATTAAAAATTAAGTCGCGTTTAAAGATTAAAAAAAAAACGTAAATAAAATATTATTCACAATTCAGCATAATTTGATAAAAATAATTAAAGTAACCGATTATTTACAATATCAATCGACACTGTTGAGGGATAGTAGGAAGTACAAAAATACAAAGCTATCTTCTAAGTAAAACATTACGCAGTTTATTTAACACTAAAAAAAAACAATTAAAAGAAATAATTTCTTATGTAAACGTAAACAAAAATATTAATTAATCAAATAAACTCTTTATACTTTAAATCGTGTCTTTTTTTCCTCCCTATAAATATAAACGATTAAAATGAATTGTTTATTGTATTAAGTGTAAT
Source organism: Paykullia maculata (assembly GCA_003055125.1). Classification (NCBI taxonomy): domain Eukaryota; kingdom Metazoa; phylum Arthropoda; class Insecta; order Diptera; family Rhinophoridae; genus Paykullia; species Paykullia maculata. The sequence goes on along the minus strand of NDXZ01025838.1, from coordinate 5,188 downwards.
ATACGCAAGTCAACTTTAAGACTTTTTCGTATACATTCATATATGTAGGTATATAAAACATATATGGGAATTAAATTATATATATTTTGGAAATATTTGTTTGCTATTTTTTTGGCGTTTTTATTAAAAAAAAAAATCAACAAAAATTAAAAAATATAAAATAATTTTGACGACTTTTGAGAATTACCTGGGCGACATCTGATTGCCAGATAGTTGGTCACATTAATACTTACATTTTTATACTCATAAGAAGATGATGTTTATTAAAATGTTGGTTTTGCTTTTTTAACTGCAAATGTTAAATTGAATTTGTCTTTAGTTTTATTTTCTTAATGCCTTTTTTAAGGCTCTTTGTAATGATCGCATTCTGTCAGTGTTTTATTATTGTTTCATTCACAAAAACAAAAATCTTTGTTGGATAATTATATCGACCAACATTTTTTTTCGGTTTAAGACACATAAAAAAAGACTTATTATTCCATGATTAATTTTTACGATGGTATGGATGGCGTTATAACTAACTAAACTTGTAACTAAGATTATCGAGGCTTAATATTTTTAGTTTAATTTTTTGAAATTTGCTTAATGATCTTTCAAACTACAGTAGCAAAAGAAATAAAATTTAATTTATGTAAAATGACCGAAAGATTGACTTAGTTAACTTAAAAGGTAAATTTATAGTTGATGATGTCAGACAGTGGGTCTTAAACTTTTTGAATATATTTTATTTAAAAAAAACTTTAACTTCACATCAAATATTTTATACTCAGAATATTTTAACCGGGTTTGTAGTTTAAAAGATACATTTGTAGGGCGTCCCAGGGTTAACACAAATTTTGATTTTAATAGAAAACACATTTTAAATTTTTTATTGGAACAAATAATACACAGGATAGTATGGCACAACATATGGTGAGCCATATGCCTTTTTTTTGAAATTTTCCATGACCATTTGGCATGTGACTGTCGTTTATGTCGTTTCATTAATTTCCAGTTGTAATTATTTAAAAATATCGTCTTGATTGTACAGAAGATTTTCATAACCATTGTAAAGGCATTTAAATAATTTTTTTATTTAATTTTCTTTTTCTTTATTTTATATTTTATTCACTAAAAATCAATTAATTAACTTACAATTTCATTTTGTTTAATAATAATTTTAAATTATTAAAATAAACTAATTTTAATTGGGCAAAAATCAATGTGAAATTCATATTCTTTTCAATTTAATCTAAAATATTACTTAAAATAAAAAAAAATAAAATCAAATATTTTTAATTTTATTTTAAAACTAAAATGAAATTTGCGCTGTGAAATGAAGAGAAAAGGAATAAGGAAAGGGAAATGGTTAATAATTAATGTTTCGTTGCTTTTCAATTAAATAATTGTTCACAATGCTAATGATTAATTAAAATAATATAATATAATAACTAAAGAAATGACTTTTTTGTTGTTTAATTAATAATAATAATAAAACTAATATTATTTAATATTAAGAATAATTAAATATGAATTTAAATTAATTGTAATAATAATGTTAAATAATAATGTTAAATTAAAATAATAAAGAAACTTCTATTAAATTCAGTCTAAAAATTCAAATGACAAATAAAATAAAGGCTTTTAAAATGAAAAAAAATAAAATAATAATAAAGGAAATAATAAAAATTCCAATAAACATAATCATGGTAATCTTTTAATGGGCTTAAATGCCTCTTATACCTCTTAAACTTGTAAACTTTCATATAATATTTAAAGTTTAAAAGTTATGAGGCATTCAAGCGATTAAACGAATCCCCTAATGTTTTTCTACATTACAAATAACAGTGAAAAAAGAGCAATTTATAGTTTGAGACTAAAAAAAAATTAAAATTTCAAAAAAATTGCATCATTTAGATATAATTAGATGGTAATTGATAGAAATGCTTAAGAGGAGTCATATTGGAATTTAAGCGACGTTAAAATTTTGCCCCCCTTTTCTACATTTCGGGCAAAATGAAAATTTCTATTTATAACAATAAGGCTTTGCTTATTTCGATCGTTTTGATGTCCTACGAAATATATATTTAGAAAAACTTATTTTGGAGAAACTTTTTGAAAACTTGGTATTTTGCATAGAAGCATTCTTTTTTAAAAATTTTTTTTCATAAAATTTTTAAGGACAAAAATATAAGTTATTGTCTGATTATAAAACAATTCATAATTAAAAACCTTTAATAAAGCTTTTTATGTAAATAACTTTCACTATATAATACAGTAAATTTTGTTAAAAGCTTTAAAGTTATTGCAAAGCTTTTTTTTTTTGAAGAAAGTATATTTAAGCGTTACAAACCTTTTGTCGCTTATTGGAAGTAACATGACTCTCTAGCTTAAACTTGTGACACACTTGGCACAATTTAAATCTTGTATAGTTTCTATTAAAGCTTTTAAAAAAGTTTCGTTTATTGCTTTTATAGTTTTTAATTTAAAATTAAAAGAAATGAATTTATTGCATATTGGGAGCCCAGCTTTTTTACTTGCATTAACTCTCTCACATTTTTCTTATTCTTATTATCCTTAGGTGCATCAAATATTGCAACAATGACTTGTTTGTATATTTTCTCTTAATATACTTATTACCTTTTTTCTACTTTTTTAACTTAAACTATAAATTATATAGGTTTGCTAAATATAACAATAATTTTGTGTTTGTTTTTTTTAATTAGGAGCTTTTAAGCTTAATAAATAAAATTTAAGGTTCTATTTATTTATAACAAAGAATTAATTCTTTTTTATGTTTTCGACCCTAAATTGTTATTAAAACTATTTCTAATAACGTCTCTCTCGTTAAAAGAATTCGTATATATTTGTTTTAACAAATAATTTTTCTGTATTTACATTTGCTTTTCAAATATTTGATGAATTTATATTAAAAAATACTCATTTAACTGTTTCTCTCTTTCTCTTTAACATTCTTCTTTAGCTTTCTTACTCTTTTAGTTTAGTTTTAATTTTACTGTTTAGTTGAGGGTTTCTTTTTAGTAGTTTTCTATTGTTTAATGCAAATTATCATGAAATTGTCTTTCTTGCTCGGGTTTTAAATTAACCGACAAGACATTATTTTTAGATGACTTATCGGGGTTTGTTGGTAAATCATCATCAGTTTCATTGACTTTTAAACTTTCTACATCTAGCTTAGGATCATTGCCTGAGACAACTTGTACTTCATCTATATCTATATTGGCTGTATTTTTATTTGGTCTTGGGGTGGTTGGTTCCCTTTCTTTCTGCTGTTTGGCCGATTTTATTTCATCCGATCCAGAACCCATTTCCAATTCCATTTCTTGAATTGATTCGGAAGGTTCCAGAGAAGTATCATCAATTTTCATTGCCTTCGGTATATCTTCAAGCATTTTAAAATCAGTTGCATTTGTTATTCTGGTCTCATCTGAGGAATCTTCCGCCGAATACATTAGTTGTACTACCTCGTCGGATTTCGCTTTTTCATAGCTCTCTGTGGACTGTTGTAACATTAAATCACCACTACCTTCTGTGGTAGAAGCAACCATAGCATTTACTAGATCATCCAACAACATACCACTGCCACTGCCGCTACCACTTCCATATGTTGCATCATCTAAGTTTTTAGTACTTTTAAAAGTTTCATAGGTGGCTGCTATACCCCCAATACTTCTGGGTTCATCGCCCATGTCGTCGGAATCATTGATCTGAAAATTGTTATCTCTCAAACTGAAATCATCCTCGGGTAATGAAGGATAAGCTGGATTGCTTTCTAGGGGTATAGCAGAGTCTTCATCATCTATATGCTGTTGCATGTGGGACTCGGTGGTTGATTTGGCAAAATAGTCCTGTTTAGAGGGTCCTTCTGTTGTAGATGAAATATTATTTATATCTAAATTGTTGTTGGAGTCTATTGGATTTGAAGAACTGGCTGATATGTCATCAAAGGGAGAAGCTGAAAAAAATTTATGAATAAATTTGAACTCAATAATTGTTTTATACCAAAATAATTTTTTTTTGTACAAAAAAATTTTATATTCGAAAATTTCAAAATATTCAAATATATTTTGTATATTTGAAGAATGTTTTCGACTTAAAACTTATAAATGCATTTTTAAAACTCACACTCTGTTGTTGACACTCCCTTAAGTGCCAAATAGTTTTCCGAGGTCGATGTAGATCTTGGACCATCCGTGGTTAATATGATGTGATAAATATTATCACTGCCCGCGGTATCAGGATCTAGTTCTGCCGATGATTGTTGGAGGCCCGTGTTAATAACATTTTGCCCTTGAGCGGATTGGCTGTAAATCAATTCCGAATTGGGATATTCACCACTACCAAAGCCCTCTAATATAGCCGCAGCACCCGCACCCACACCATTAGCAACACCTTCAGTAGTTATAAAATTTTCACGTTTAATATTTACTTTACTAGGATCATCAGGCAAACCTTGAGTACTGAAGACAGATAAGGATGGTACTGGGTCTTCCATTTCTACACTACTAGAATCCGAAGGCCCTAATGTAGAACTTAACTGAGCAGCTGTAGACGAAACAGTTGAGGGATACGCCACTGAGGCACTTAACTTCAGAGTGTCGCCCCTATTAATGCCACCTTTAGCCGTGTTTACACCGCCACTACTACCAGTTTTATGTTGTTGGTTGTTGTTTGCACTATTGTGTTCAAAGCTTTCGGCCGAATGTTGGTTTTTGTCTAGGTTCGTGGTGTGATTTTCATTTATAGCATTTAGGTGTTGGGTTGTCGGTGTTGTTGAAACTGTATAAATTGTTGTTGATGATTTTGAAGGTGGTGGTGCATTGGTAGTGGTGGATGTTGTGCTTGTTGTACTTGTGGTGCTGGTAGTTGTCGTCGTTGTGGATGTTGTTGATGGCTTAAGCATTTGATGAATGGGCATAACTTTATTATCGTCTGTTATACGAATTTCAGTTGGTTTCGTGATCTCTTTTATTGTAATTTTTGAATTATTTTCGGCTTGATAAATTTCCGGCTTAGAAGTGGTTGAGGTCACTGATAGAGTTTTGTTGGTTGTTGATTCAGAGGTGGCAACTGCAAAAAAAAAGAGGTTAAACGGAAATTACCACCATAAAAGTTAAAACAATTGTTTTCAAATTTTTATATATTTTTTTTGGCACCATGAAAAATGGCCCCAATGAAAAATGGCCCC
>NDXZ01025817.1:0-11211 GCA_003055125.1 Paykullia maculata | reverse complement strand
AAATTATTAAAAACAACATCACATGTAGCACCTGAAGTTAAATAGTAAGTAGGTATTTAATTAAATAAAAAATTTAATTTATTGTGGTATCAAGTAACAAACAACTTTCAGGAATGTGAGTCTATGCTACATTTCAAAGTCATCAAACAAGACTTGTATAAGAAGTCAACAATAAATAAATAAATCATTTTTCGTTTTTTCTTACTTTCTCTCTCTCTCTCTCTCTCTCTCTCTCTCTCTCTCTCTCTTTAGTTAAATTTAACAATGTATTGTATTGCAGTTTTTATAACTACCTATAAAAGCTTATTTATAAGTTGCTTTTTAAATATGTAATATAAAATTTAAATAAAATATTTGCAAAAAGTATTGAAATATAATATTTATGGATTTTTATAAATATATGTACATATTTCTCAACTAAACAAAAAAAAATAATCGAAACGGTTGAACTTAAAATAGTTTAAAAATAAAATTAACAATAAAACAAAATGTCAGTTATTTGTTCGGTAACTGAAACAGAATTTTAATTCAAATCATTTTTATTTATCGGTTGTAACTTTCAAAATATTTAAACAATTAATAAATTTATGTTTTTGCACACCTTACAATAATTTTTCAGCCTTCCTCTTCATACCTATAACTGTATTTGAAAATTATTTAGCCATTATAAATCGTAATTAAGTAAATAAATTTTTTATTTAAATAAAAAAGTTTTCATCAAATCTTAGTTAGAATTGCCTATGAATTTAAATGTCACATCATTTATTTTTTTTTTTTGTATTGCATATAAGTTGACCTACACATTTTTAATAAATATTTTTTTAAAATTATAATATCAGCAACAATAAACATATCTTTTTACACACAAAAATTATTAGAAACATATTCTTACAAAATACTTATCATAATAATGTTATTAAGTGGGCGGTATGTGGACGTATGTACATATGTACATATATACATATGTCTGTATGTATATAATTTACCTTAAATGTTTGTTAACAAAATACTAAATAATGCCAAAACAAACATAAAAATGTACTTGTGGAAATTTAAAAAAAAAAACAAAATATTGAACAAAAAAATCTAAATGAAATATTTTAATTAATTACTTTTATTTACCCAACATCACATGAATAAACGCGTTCTCATGCAATTAATTAAAATTGCCAATCTATGTTCATATGTATGTACAACTAAATCAATTAACAATAAAGTAATATTTTTGAAAATAAAAAAATTTTAAAAATTTTAACATAATTTTTTAATATACACCCTGCAGATAACGAGACTAGTCCATACATGCATATAAGGAGTAGTCCACAAAGGAGTAGGAGTGCTCCGAAACTACTCCAAATATATGGTAAAAAGGTGGTCCGTTTAACATTACGATGTCCTAGGACTGGACCATATAACCCAGTTTATCATTACACTGGATTACTCCATGGAGTAAAAATGATAAATATTGAAAACATATAAAAAAAATTCTATTATCTTTTTATACCCTTCACACACACGCATGTGGTGAGGGTATATATATGCTTGTCATTCCGTTTGTAATTTCTTCAATATTCATTTGTGACCCTATAAAGTATATATATTCGGGATCCTTATAGATAGGGAAGTCGATTTAGCCATGTCCGTCTGTCCGTCTATCCGTGTGTATGTTGAAATCAAGTTTACGTAGCTCCCATAGGTCACCCAGGTTATGGTATCAAACTTTTGGAAATGCTTTCGAGAAAATCGGTATTGAAAACTGGCAAGATCCATCAATAACCGGCTGAGATATAAGCAAAAAAAGACGACTGCCTCGTTTTTTTAAATTTTTTTTTTTTTCACTTAAAAATTATTATATATATGTGTTAGACATGTCTTTTGGGGAGTTTTAAAGAAAAAAATTTTCGATTTTTAAGCAAAAAAAATTTTTTTTTTCGAGATAGCGAAAAATTTTTTTATTTTTTTTTTGTTTTTTTTTTAACACAAAAATGATTATATTGGAAAAAAAAGCAAAAAAATGTTTGTGTATTTTGAAAAAAAATTACAAATATACACACATAGAGAACGTAGTGAAGGGTATGTAAGATTCGGTATAGCCGAATATAGCGCTCTTACTAGTTTTATATTTACAATAATAATTTTTTTTTATTAATTTTTCAAAGCTTGCTATGTTGAAATACAACCATTTTCATATCATGGTCCATAACTACACTACATTGGACCATAATCTAACTACTTCATTTAAACTATAATGGACTACGTAGCCCAATATTATCTGTAGGGCAAATGTACATACATACTATGTATGTATGTATGTGTGTATGTACACAAACATACATACATATCAGACGTACGTAACGTTATTCAAATAATAAATATACATATTAAAATTATTAAATATTTTATTTGTTTGTGTATAAAACTTTGAGCAAAAAATTACAAAGAATAACAAAATATGTTTTTTATACATTAATTTTTACTTTTTCTTTAAATTGGAAACAGCAGTATAAACCAAAAGTAAATATGTATTATGTACATAAGTATATAGAATTTTAACCTCGCCGTGAAAAAATGATGTGTTTAAAAACTGTTTTACTTTTAGTTTTCTTTTTTTTTTCTTTTTCGTTAATATTTCATTAATATTTTTACAAATTTAGCAAATGACTTAATTCTCGTGTGTTATTTTGTTTGTTTTCTATGTAGAAAAAGACAAAAAAGTATTTGTTACAAAGAAATATTTCTAAGTGTATGTCAATGTCAATTGAAATTTTGAAATACATACATACATACAAACATATTGTATATACATATATACATTAACGAATGCACATACATACATATGTATACATAAATACATTCATATGTATGTATGTTTGTATATATTTTTAACAATTTGTCAAGATTTCATTGTTTTTTTTTTTAATATTCAAACTTTCAAAGTTTATTTTCTGACAATGACAGAGTTTCAATAAAATTACGTCAAATAACAATTTTAAATACATACATACATGCATATGTATATATGTATGCATATTGCAATTAAATAATTTTGTCTATCCTTATAAAAAAAAAATTTATTTGAAGTTAGGGCAATGCTATTTTCAGCCTTCGAGGGGCTGGTACACTGCAACAGTAGGAGTTTTAAGTATTGAGTAAAAAAGAAATAAAAATAAAACAGAAACTTAAAAGGATTTTTTCCTAGCCGTAGAACAAGGACTGCTTTTATGATATGAGCTTCTTTTAAATATTAAACTTTAGTGCAAAAGAAAAGGATAAATGCATAACACAGAATTCTTAAAACTATTAAAATTAAAAGTATGTATCATAAAATGTGAAATTAGTTACATAAAAATAAAATCTTAATTAATTTGTAATTTGACTTGTTAATAATAAGCAGTTTTATAAGTAAAACTCATGCAGTACGTTGCCGCAGAAAGATGAAAATGCATTCTGAACGTATGTAGCTACCAGTTGGGTAATTCCGTATCATACTGTAAACACATAGACGACAGCAGGCTACAATTGTCGTCGTGTAGTCAGACAGCAACATTGTAATAAATCAATTTATTTCTTTAATAATCGTCTTCATATACACGTGTGTATATTAATTTTGACAGATTGTAGTCGGTAGCCTGTTGTCGTCTATGTGTTCATGGTTTAAAACTACCAGTTCTACATTTTTTTATCTTTTCAATTATTATTAATAATTATTTTAACCATTCCTTTTTCAACAATATCTACCATAAATTTTATAATTCTTATCCTTTTTATCTTTGGATTTTTTATTATATTAAAACAAGAAAACTTAAACCTAAATCATGTAGCCAAAAGCTTAAAGAAAATAAAAAAATATTAAATTACTCTAGCCATAAATCTTGGTAGAGGAAAAAATAAATAAAAATTCAAAACGTATTATGTATTACCTGAAAATTTAGAAGGTAACCCAAATCTAGGCCTCAAATTAATAAACTATACCTTCGTATGTATGGACATACATACATATGTATATGTATTTATTATTACTTACACTTTAGCATTTAAATAATTTACTGGATACTAAAAATATACGTATTTGTTTAGCTGACTACCAAAAGTCAGTTAAATTGTTTTATTTATTATTATTTTACACTTTATGACTGCGCGAATTCATTTGGAGGGTATCTGTTTTAGGCTTTACTTTAACTTTATTTTTTTTTTTTTTGGTCACAAAGTAAATTTTGTTATAAGGTTTGTAACAATTAGAATCGTTTTACTCAAAAAATCGTATATGCCTGTGTTGTCATGCAATTTTGTTGTAGGTTTAAGAAACTGGAAGAAGGCTCTACGCCGTAGAGTCTACGGTAAAAAAGATTTTTACTGCCTGGCCCACAAAATGCGACCTACATTTTCTTTCGAATAAATATATTTCAAACAAAAACAAAAGGTTTAAATTTGGTTTTGTTTAAAACAAAATTGTAAAAAGTGCTCTTTCTGCGCGTTTTTTAGTTTCGGGGGTAAACATTTTTCTTCGTGTTTTAGGCAATAAAAAACAATATAAACCTATTTGTTGTTGGTGACTATTATTAAAAAAATGTATACAACTATACAATTTCGTTCTATTAAATAATAAATTTTATGGTTTTAATCCAATGGAAGTGGTTGTTAAAAAAGAGGGAAAATCTCATAAAACTTAAAAAAATTAAAAAAGGAAATAGATACCGAAGTCAGTTAAATAAAAATATATTTTATATACCTATATAAGCATGTATGTATGTACTACATTAAAAAAAATTGTGCTTATTAGTACTTTTGTTGTTGTTCTTCTTCTTTATGTATTTAACGTTAAATAAAAACTTACTGAATGTAGGCGTGGCAAAAAGAAAGATATTAAATAGGAATAACTTGCTTAGATTAACGATTTATACATATGAACCTTTAAATTGTACTCAAATTATTTGCCTAAATAAATTTTACTTGCATTATTAGTAGTGGGTGTACCTAACTTCGGTTAAGCTTAGTTGGCACTTTTCTACATATATACATATATGTGGCAATAAATCATAATGGCTTAAGTCGAAATTTCGAGTTTTAAGATATTAAGGGTTTTGTCTAAAATAAATTGTGTTTGGTTTTTGTATAAAATTTTTAGCACACAGAAAAAGATGCACTTTTCTTAGAACAAAACTGTTAATTTCATAAAAAAAACATCGTCTTATTAGTTAATATTCGTGGTTTTTTAGAAAATAAAAACTTAAGTGAACTTAAGCTACTATATTGAAAGGCATAATAATTTTTATTGATACTAAGTCGAGTTAAGTGCTTTAGGTTAAATTGAAAAACGCCGAAAATCTAAGATTAGATAATATTTTATAAAAGCTTAGTTAAATATAAGGTTTTTTATAAGGAATAATTTGAATGGACTGTTAGTTATTGCACTTAAGTGTATGCAAGTTTTAATGCTCAAACAATTTAATATTGATGTAGCTTCCTTAAGTTGAGTTAAGATTTTATGTCTTATATAATATTTTCCAAAAAGACTTAAGCTAAGATATAAACGCGTATAGTTTTAGTAATAATGACATTTAATACTTGAAATTTAGTTGAGTGATAGATCTTGAAGAAGAGAATAATAATATGTAATAATATGAAAAAGCACTTATGTCAACTTAAGCCATTATTATTTATTGCCACAGATATGTATGTTTGTATTTGTTGCATGTTTTTTTTTTCTTTACAAGATATCGTTTGTATATTTTTAATTAATTGATTTTTTTTTATTTTGTTGTTTTTTGTGTATGTGTGTCGCTTGGTTCTTGGTAAAGGTGTCAATTACATCGCAACAAAAGTTTAAAATATATGTATGTAGGTACATACACACATATTATGTTCATACTACATATAGATTTTTTCTTGCAGCCAGTAAAAAAAAAACAAATAGAAACGAAAAGGTTTTGTTATTAACTTACCATATTATTTCTATACAAAGCTTAAAAACTAAGTCAATAAACGAGGGTGGTATTAAAAAAAAAAAAACTTTTAATAGTTTATTAAAAATATTTTGCAAATAATTTGTAAGTAAAGAATATTTTAAATAAAAATACTTGAATTCAATTAATTCTTTTCTTTCAAATTGGTTTCTGATTTGTTTTAAATCGGTTCTTTAAATTTAGAAATTATTTCGAATTTAAATTACAACTCCTGTGTACGAGTATGTATGTGTGTATGTATGTATACATTGATTGTCTTTAGACATCGCAAATAATTATTCCAAACATTAATGTATTGATATTGTACACATTTGTAATGTGTAATAAGAACCTTTAAATGTTATTTGATATTTTCAAAACAAAATAACAATTTCATGTTTACTTGGGCACAAAAGATCCAAAAAAAAAAAAATCGAACATAAGAAAGCACAAAAACGAGTGTGTGTGTGTCAGTCATTAAATCATGAAACAGATATATGTAATTGAAATTATAGAAGATTTTTTTCTAAAACAGCTTAAAAATATTCTCTTTGGAAAATTTCTCAGATCTAGATTCAATTCATTAATTTATTTATTTAATTTTTTATTAAAAAATTTATAAAAAAAACACTAAAATGGAATATTTAAAAACCATTTTACTCAAAATATTAGAATCTAAAAAAATTATCCGATAAAACAAACAATAAAAAAATGCAGGGATGGCAAAGTTTGTACAATAAGGTATATCTTTTTATACGCTTTTATTAGTTTGACTTTGTTTTTAATTTGAAAATATGCCACATAGGTATAATAAAAAAAACTGATTAATTTCTTGGGTATTCAAAAAAAATTTATAATTTTCTGTGCACTTAAATGTCTAAGTTGGGAAAATGAAAGGCTTTTCTTAGCGCTTTTTTTTTATAGATAAACCCTTTTCTTGCTATAATTTACCTTCCCACTGTTGACAATAATCATACCCAGCAAACACATAGGTTTTAAATTGAGAATGATTTGAAAAATAAACTTTTCCGAAATTTTATACATTTAAGTTTGAAATTAATATAAAATTCCTTATCCTTAAATCATTCTCCAATCTTTTTATCAAATTTGTATTTATATGTAAATTCTTAGTAAATGTGCAACAGAAATAAAATACTTTTTTTATTTTCTAAGCTGTGTATTTAAACTAAAATCAGTGGTAAAGGAACTTTAAGACACCAATACCAGGTTATACACAGAAAAAAATACCTGAAAGAAAACATGCGGTTTTAGTTCAGACGATAAATAAAAAATAAAAAAATTATTTTTGTTCAAACTAGGTATCATGTTTTATTTTTGAGAAAATAGCTAAGAAAAATTTTAAATATTGTTTGAGTATATTTTTTTCATATTATAATTTACATACCTATGTACATATGTACATACATAGATGTTGCTGCATACACAAATATATATATATGTACTTAAAGAAACACTTGCAATTAAAAAAAAAAATTTTAGTTCCTATGTAGATATTTGCATTTGCTTTTGTATTTTCATTTGCATTTGGGCAATTCCACAGAAATGTCAACCACGACTGAAAAAATAAAAACCATCGCACCTTTTTTTAAAATATGCCAAAGAGGAAAAAACTATTTAAATTTTAGTATGTAGAGGTAGGTATATACATATATATCTTATTAAAATTTTTAAAGAGCAAAAATAACAGTTTAAACCGATCATCTCTCTTTGATTAATTTTTAGGAGATTTCATGTTACAACAGCAATAGACAAGATCCATAAGAAAAAAGGCAATATAGAGTTCGATTAGCGGTATTTTTTATGGTTTGCTTTGGATGCTATTCTGATGTCACGTACGATATGCCAAAACATTATTTTTCTACGTCATTTGAACTTGACTGGTCGCAAGTATTTCAAAATAAAAGTTCAAAGCAAGATGTCGCAACAACTATTGATCGGATTTTTTTAAATTTGATGTAATACAAATTTTATAATCTCTTCAAGTTTGTCACGTACGATATTGTAAGTACTACAATTGCAATTAAATGCATCAGAGTTCACTTGATAATTATAAACAGTTTATAAAGATGGATAAAAAAGTATATTTAGATAGGGAAGTCAATTTAGCCATGTCCGTCTGTTGAAATCAAGTTTTCTCAGCCCCTGCCGATGTTGTACGGAGGCGTTATTGGTATCAAACATTCAGAAATTTTTCCGAGATTCTTGGAAATCAGCAAAATCCGATAATTAACGAGATATAAGCAAAACAAAAAAAATTTTTTTTTTCAAAAATTATTGTATATGTTTGTAAGACATGCTTTGTACAATAAAAAATCATCCATAAACTTTTTGCATTTAAAAATTACGGATTAAAAAGGAAAAATATTTCACTTAGTGTAAGAATTAAAAAAAAAACCTCCATAATTCGCAGATTTTCGCATATTTTTACATGCACCTAAACATGACTTCCGTTTTATGTCACGTACGATATGCCCTTATTTTGCCCGATGTTTTAGATGACAAGGTTCCGAATGTGATTAATTTTTTTTCAATTATAGTACCCTCTGAATGTAACATATTGAGGAAATTATTTTTCAGCTACGACTATATTTGCAAAATCTGTACCACTTTGTAGGCGTACGAATGGCATGTACGATGACATGGAATTGCCCATTTGTTAAATCAACATTCACTACATCCCAAAGGATAATTTGAACTCATCTTAATACAAACATTTGACTTTGTGTTGACTGGGTACATCCGCATGTACATGTGTACATATGACTATCAAAGCAGCATCGTGGTACGTTTATTATATACATACATACATATGTACATAAATATGTATGTATGTATGTATGAATAGCTGCATGCAAGTGTTCGAATGTACTTATGAATGTATAAATGAGTAAACAAAAGCGTATAAATAATGTAAATTCACACCAGTCTTTTATTCTTGTTTTTTTTTTAATTTTATTTTGCATTTGGCATCTGCGAATTATATTTTAAAGAAGGTATCAAATTTTTGTCAAATAAAGATTATAATGAAAAAAAAAACACATTATAGTTTATGTTTGTATCGATGTGCACATACCATATGTATGTATATGTAAGTGTGTATTTAAGGAGTGTTTGTGTGTGTACTAAACTAAAGAGCTTGATTAAAGAGACACAAAGTGTTTATTAATGAAGTGACCGGGGCAACAATAAAAAAAAAAACAGCCAACTAACCAGTCATTCTGCAACCAAACCAAACTACATATACAAATGTAATGGATACTTAACCTCTTTCTATGCCTGGTACTAAAAATTACCACAACACAGAAAAAAACAAACTTGAAATATCAAGATTTGTCCACAAAAACAGATGTTTAAATATGAGACATGATTAGGGGTTTTAAACTCTCACAGCGGTATGCAAAACAAAAAGTTAGCGTAGCGTTAGCATAAAGTTTATGCACAATACATTTGCTAAACTCTCGCTGACGAGCGCCAAACATTTGCTAACTTACAGAAAGCAACTGGTAACGCAACATATTATTTTATGTTAATTTGCTTTAAATTTATCTCAAAATTATTTTACGACAATTTTTATTTACTGCTTGGCTAACAAAATGCGAACGAATTTTCTTTCAAATAAATATACTTTAAACAGAAACAAACTCTTTTAGCCGTATTTATAACAAAAATTTAGCATGAAGTTTGCTTAATTGTAATTTTTAATGTATTTTTTATCCATTCTGCTAAACTCAAGTTAACTTAAAATTAAACTCTTATTATTGGCAGCTGGATATTCATTATGAATAAACTATTTGCCAACACTCTGCTTAGCCAAATCAGCTAGCTAGTGAGCACAAAGTTGTGTGCGATGTACATATACGTAGTTTCTAGTTTTTCGTTATAGATACGGCCGTTTGTTTGTTGTTTAAAATATATTTATTCGAAAGAAAATATCGTTCACATTTTGCGGGCAAGGCAGTGAATTTTAATTTTAATTAAGTTAATTTTTGTAGAAAAAAAAACACATTAAAATGTTTAAATCAGAGATGAACAGGAAACAAATTGTTGCATTATTTGTTTTTCGACGTATAATTACAATTCGATAACAAAGAATTGGCAAAAAACCCGGCATAAAAACCCTAACCATGATTAAATACTACAACGAAATATAAATTGTTTTCTTTCTTGTCTGTTTTTTTTGCAGGAATTCGCTGAAAGTACAATGAATGAATTACTTGGTTGGTATGGTTTTGACAGTGTGGATCGTTTAGATCTTTCAGCAAAGACATCAAAATTATTACAAACGGCAGGTATAATTAGTGCTCAACAGCAGCAGCAGCAGCACCATCAACAACACCACCAGCTTTATTCGGAGAAGCGTCGTAGTCGTAGCAGCAGGGCAGCCTCTCTTTTACAAATGCATCAGCACCAGCAACAAAATGAACATTTGCGTACTCTAAACAATAATCACAACAACAGCAACAACAATGGCAACAGTAAGAACAACAACAATAGTATTAATAACAACAACAGCGGCAGTAGTTCGAATAATCAAAAAACATCTCTTAATTGCAACAGCAACAACAATAACAACAGTAATAGTTATCGTTGCAACGATAGTACAACCTCCGACCATGACACAAGAAGTTCACGAGATGATGACTCGAAAAGCCCGAATTCGGCTGGTAAAATACATTCGTCTACGCCAAATGTCACCGATGACAAAATAAGTAAGTTTGAAATTATTTGTTAAACATTTATTTAAACAAATACATATAAATATGTATTACATACATATGTATACTACATACCAGTGAACGCGTTCGAACGGTTTGAATGCTATATTTTGTGCTTATGAACACATTCTCAAAATATATACATGAATTCAGTAAAGCAATGTATAACACTATTCAAAAAAAGAGAGTGTAACGAATAAACATGCATGCATTGCTTGCCTTTTTCAAAAATAAACTTACATTCCCAAAGGCAACGAATACTTAACGAATGATGTGAAATGTTTTAATGCTTGTTGAATTCATTTCTGTATATGTATGTATGTTATAAATTTGTATGTAACTTCTAAACTACTTATCAGATCTCTTTGAAACTTGGATCCTCGATAGAGGAAGAGCTATGCTTCCAATACTGTCTTCAAAATTTTTTTGAAGACAGTATCCTTATATGTTTAAATTTCAAAAAAGTACCGAAACATATTCTTTATTTTTAGAGGAGTAACAAACGTAGTTTAAATTATGTCTCTATGTTTATT
>NDXZ01025813.1:0-11030 GCA_003055125.1 Paykullia maculata | reverse complement strand
TCCTATTTAAACAATTCTCGATTACAGTAGTCTTCAGTCAAAAATTATTTGAAATAATTTAAACCAAAATATAATTGGGGGATTCACAAGTGAACTTATGCTATCATATTGTTTTAATGTCTTATAAGTTTAAAATGGTTTAAGTACATTGTTGTTGGTTTTCATACTAAAAGTGTCCTATAATAATATGACACTGACTGCTATGTTTATTGTGCTGTCGTAAACTATCTTAGCCAAACAAAAATAGCAATAACAAAGAACTTAAACCATTTAAAATTTTTAGGACATAAGACAATATGATATCATAAGTTGCTTGTGAATCCCTCAAATATATCTGTGCCAATAAATCATAATGACTTAAGTCGAAATTTCGTGTGTTGAGATATTAAGGGTTTTGTCTAAAATCAATTGTATTTGGTTTTTATATAAAATTTTCAGCCACAGAAAAAGATGAACATTTATTTGGAACAAAACTGTTAATTTTATAAAAAAAAAAAAAACGTTTTATTATTCGTTAATATTCGTTGTTTTTTAGTTAAGATGTTATGAAGAAATCCATTGGCAGAAAAATAAAAACTTAAGTGAATTTAAGCTTTTATATTGAAAGGAAAAATTATTTTTATTGATAGTAAGACGAGATAAGTGCTTTAGGTTAAATTGAAAAATGCGGAAAACCTGAGACAAGATAACTTTTAAAAAGCTTAGTTGAATTTAAGGTTTTTTTTGAATGAGGAATAATTTTAAAGGGCTGTTAGTTATTGAACTTAAGTACATACAAGTTTTAATGCTCAAACATTTTGATATTGATGTAGCTACCTTTAAAAAAAAATTAAGTTGAATTAAGATGTTATAGCTTATGTATTAGTTTCCAAAGAGACTTAAGTTAAGATATAAATGCGTATAGTTTTATATGGCATTTTATACTTGCAATTTGGCTGAGTGATAGATCTTGAAGAAGAGAATAAGAATATGTAATAAAATTAAAAAACACTTATGTCAACTTAAGCCATTATTATCTATTACCGCAGATATAATAAAAATGTAAAAAAATGTTAAACAAAATATAAAAAAATTTCAAAATTAAAAATATAAAAAAAATAAAAAATACAAGAATAAAAATCACTTCAAATTTTAGGAAACGAAATCTTATGCCATGATACTTTAATAAGCACATTTTTAGCAAAAAAAGAATAATAAGAAAGAAATAAATTATAATAAAATGCAAATTATGAGACGCTCTTTATTTTTAAATATGTGTTTATTTAGCAAACATTCTTTGTTTAGTTTTTCTAATCTTTTAAACGCCCTAGTTTTTATTGTGACAGATGAAAAATACTTGCTTGTCTCTGCTGACACACATTTTACACATTTCCATGTAGTTTTTATACCCTACACTAACAAACATAAGTGATAAACATATAACCTAATGTTGCTGATGTTTGTAACGTTCAAAAATAAAGTCTGACATCCGGTCGTTCGTTTGTAAGTCTGTCTGTCGACTAACTTAGTAATGAAAGTACAATCAATTTTTTGTTTCCAAGGACGAACCCTATTGTTTATGACTATAATTGGTCCGCGATTTCATTTAGTCCTTATAAAAATTTCCTACCGGAATTTGTAGGACCAACTTTTATATACTTGCATTTCAATAAAATTTAACATAAACAAATTTTAAGTACGTGTCTATTCAATTTCGCAGTGATCACATATTGGCGATCCACCATTCGTCCTAGGAAATCACCTTAAACCCCAAAATTCAGTTCAAAATATATAAAAACTTTGACTAATGTCTAATGTCGAAATCTCTAAAAGTTTCAGCGCAAATAATTTTATTCTTTATGTCTTATGGTGTATGATATTATAAAATCGGTCTTTGCCGGTCTAGAACTTCTTGCCATGTAACTTTAGTAATAATTTTAATCATTTTTTCATCTTTTTGCGATGAACTTACTACTTGATAAAAAAAAACTCCCAGATTCAAAAAACTATAGAACCTTAAATAAATAAAAGTGACCTTAATTATATATAGAGTTTTTTTTGATTAGCAATAACAAGACATTTTCAAATATATTTCTATGACTTAACAAAGAACTATATTCTTGCATAATTATAATTATAAATGTATGTAATATAGAGATTCTTCTTTTCCGAATAGAGCAGATTAACCTAAATATTCTTTCACTTATGTGAATAATTAAAAAAAAGTTCTAAAATTATTTAAAGATTCCCAAATTGAAAAAAACTTACGCTTAATGGTTTTTTTACACAAGACTTTGAATATTTATTGAAGATAAATGATTCAATTTGTTTTAATATATTTTTCTCATTAATACATCAAATGATAATACACTTAATACATATAAAAGGATTGCATGTTTCTTTGTGAAACTTTTAAACGATTAACTTGTCATTATTTATGTATTTTAATAATCATTCATTATTTTAATCACCCAAAGACTATATTACATATGTATGTGTGAATATGCAATACATAAAAATATATGGAATGAAATTTTTAATTTAATTTTTAACCCCCTCAGACCCATTCAATTGAGTAAAACTTTTGAAGGAAAATAAAATTCTTGCACTTCTGATTAAACAATCAAAATGAGTCGCAAGAAATTGTAACGCATATGAGGTCTGAGCATTTTTTGAAATGAACCAAGAGAAATGAGTGGAAAAAACCGGGAAGTTCCCACGAACGAGTGAAAAGAGCTCTAATTTTGGTAAGATTGTAATTGCAAAAAGCCGGCAGGTTGCGTCTTTTGCTGGAAGTAAATATTGAGTTAAAGTTATTGAGCATTGGGGCTGGTGTGTGAGACTTTTTATGTTTGGGGCACAGAGATGGAAAATGTCAAACAATTTTGTTTAAAATTTATTCTGAGTTAGAAATTTGCTAGAAAGTTTTCAATAAAGTATTAAATAATAGAAAAAATTATCAAACATATTTGAAATCCACATTTTATTACAAACTTTCTATAAAACAAAATTTAACCAATAACGTCTTTTAAATCAAAAATTGATCGTAAATTTAATATTAAACGAAATTTAGTTTATTTAGGAAAAAAAATTAAATAAAAAATATAAATCATTTTGTAAAATTTTTCTACAAAACCAAAATTTTATAAAAATACTTTTCTTGAAAATTTATTAAATCAAAAATTTATAGCAAATCTTCTTAAAAAAAACTGGTAATAATTTTTAATTTTTAGTCGAACTTATTTATCTAAACGAATTTTTCTATTTATTCTGGCTCTAGTTAATTTAAAAAATTCTTCTTTATAAAGAAATTAATTTTTGTGAAATATCATTACTGGTCAACCATCTGTTGAAGACTGACCAAAACAAAACAATTGATATAAAGACAAAACGTTGTAATAAAAATACAACAACTGCTTCATTGCAGTCAGTTCGAGGGTTAAAGCCTGCTTTCAAATACATGTGATAATGCTGAAAAAGATAAACAGAAAAAAGCTTTAAATGCTTGTGGTAAATTTCGTTCTCACTCAACTAGTAATAGCAGTCGTCTCCATATTATATTTCCTAATAAACTGTGAGTTAAGTAGATGATATTTACATCCAACACTAACCACCGATCAAAGAGTGCTAATGATGAAAACCGTAGCTGGTTTCGAAAATGCATTCCACTCGGCTAGTATCGGCAAAAACTTACTTTTCAAATTATTATTCATTCAATATCACAAACAAAAATTAAATTTCTTGGAAATTTAAAAAATGAACTTGAGTCAGAATAAATAATTTTTGAAAAAATTTTAAAAATCGAAATTTTATCATTTTAAATCTTATCATTTTAAAGAACAATATTTAATAAGCTTTCTAAAGAAAATGTGTTTTATTTCAATAAAAACTCTTTTATATATCAAAAATTGTTTGTTTATTTTTTAAAAACTTCAATTTAATCGTAAAATTTTTTAATTCCAGATTTAAATAATTAATTAATTAAACTTTTATTGTTAATTTCTTATAAATCAAAAAATATATCGATTATTACAAAGAAATAACACAAAATGTTCCATCCCTGATCTTGCGGAGATCACCTCAGTTTGTTGTTTGTCTTATAAATTATAAACAGAGAACAACAAACAATCAGCTGTAAATACACTGAGAAATAAACTAACACATATTTAGGCTGAACGCCAACGTCTATGTTTGCTGCGACGCTGCTGACTTTCATAATAATTATCAAAGTGATGATCATTAAACGGCTGTTTGTTTGGGGTTTAAATATTTTAGTCGTGTGCCGTTTCATCAGATACGCGAGAACAGCGAACGAGCAAACAACGTTAAAACGCTTGTTTAATAAGAAAGAAATATTTGTTTAAAAAAAGTCGTTCGTTTTCAATGTATTAAAAAAAACTAAACAACGAAACTGTTTTAAAACATTTTAATAAAGGTTTTTTTTATATAAATTTCTGGTGCAAGGCAAAAAGCAGAAAGTCCACAACACCTTTGTTTTTTTTTTTTTTGTATAAGCCAATTAAATAAAAATATGTATTTTTTAAACATAATATATATTTTTAGCAAGTTGGATCGTTCTGAATTAGTTATGTTATTGAATTAAAAAAAAATTCTTAATTCACCTTATTATCAGGTGCAAAATCTTTATTTAAAATTTAATAAAACTAATTTTTATGCTTCAATAAAAAAACGCTTTATTTTTTTTCTTTAATAAAATTTAAACAAATTTTTTTTTAAAAGTGTGGGTGAAGTGTTATTAAAAGTGTAAAACGTCATAAATTTTTATCTGTTTAATTAAAAAAAAAAACACAAATCTTGTGCAATCAACGAAGAAGAAAAAATAAGCGGTAAAATGTTTTTTATGTGAAAAGAAACAAATAGTTCGGATTCCTAATAAAGCAACATCTGAAGAGATAAAACAAAAATTTATACAGACCGACCGACGATCAATGATAGTGGGCGTTAAAAGGCAAATGTTTATGTGTGCGTGTGAGTGTATGTGTATGCCAAACACAAACATTTTATTGATTTATGAAATAATTTAAATGAAAGCAAAAAAAAATTAATTTATAAACAAACATACGAAATAACTAAAACTGTTAAAACTGCATCATTGATTTAAAAAAAAAAATTCCAACACGACACAATAATAAATCAAACCTGAGAAAATCGAAAAAAAAATAGCTTAAAAAAGCTTAAAAAAACACAATTTCTTAGATGCAAATGTTAAAAATACGCACACAGTTACATACACCCTAAGATGCAGACATGTTAAGTGTAACATAACATCAATAACAGCAACAACAACAACAACTTAAACATATTTAAGCGATAATTAACAAAAATTTCAAGTGTAACATGCAAATTTAAAAAAAAAATATTTTTTAATTGGGTCGTTTAGTCATAGTCATACAACAAATACACGACATTATTTACCAGCAAATGTTTATTTAAATCCAAACAACTTTAAGATTAAAAAAAATATATAAATTGCACTTAGTGAGTTTTGAAGTGAATTAACTTAACTACACAAACGTTGTCCTCCTCCGCCGACTCCTACTCCACCACCTTTGCAACACAACAAATCACCAACACTCGTGTTGTTGTAATAATCTAATGTTGTCTATTGAACGCGTAAAATGCGTAATTAACAAATATTTATAGCAAAATGTGAACATGCAAATGAGTTAATGTTGTTGCTTTGAATCCGATGCAACTTTGTGTGAGCACGAAAACATAAATTGTCTTGTAATTGACATTATTTGATTAGTAATAAAAATCGCCGTTTAAACAAATAATACAAAAAAGTAAAGATTTCAATTTGCACTGCATTAAAAAAAAAACCCATGACATTTAATTCTTATTAAATACAATTTAAATACGAGATATGAAACACGTTTGTAAATTATTTTTAGCAAATATTTAACTACAAATTAAAAAAATATACATATAAGCATTATTCAATTATTAAACAAATTCTCTTAATAACGGGTTTAATAATTATAGAAATTTTTCGATAAATATTTCATTTATAGAATATTTGCAGCAAATTTTTGATTTTTTATTTAAAGAAATATGTTTGGGGAATCGTTGATTTATACAAAATTTTTTGAAATATTTTTAAATTAAAAATGTTATCGATAGTTTTCGGTTAAAAGTAAATGTTGGGTTTATTCAAAATGTTAAAAAATATTTCCGAAAAATTTCCACTTATAGAAAATTATATAAAAGTTTTCGATTTATAAAATATTTTGAAAACTTTTCGTTGCACAACTTTTTTTCTACTATTACTTGATATGTAAAAAATATTTAAGAAAGTTTTTCATGTTGAAAAATTGTTGATAAAATTATTTGATTTTGTTAACTTTAAAACTAAAGAAAAATATATTTTTTTGGTTTAAAAAAAATTGTAGTATCACAAAAATTTTGATAAGTTTTTAATTTATAAAAAAATTTTTTTTTTTTTAATTTTGATATCAAAAAAATTTGAATTAGTTTTTATTTTTGGACAAATTTAAGACATATTTTTCGGATTTAAAAAACGAATCATTGTTAAATATTTTATAACAACAACCGTTTGATTTTTAAAAACTAAAAAAAAAAAAATTTTTATTAAAAAAGAAATTCGAATAAATTATTTTTAAAAAATTGCTTATAATTTTTAAAAAATGTTCAAAACATCCTTTAAAAAAAATGATGAAAATGATACACAATTTTTTTTTTAATTTGAAATTTTTCATGATTTTTCAAATTTACACGTACAAGTCTACAAGAAAGTGAAATTTATTTTATTTTTTATTTTTTGTTGATAAAACCATTTTAAAATTATTTCTTATTTTTTTTTATTTAAGAAAGGGTTTGCTTTTAAAACATAATTTGCCATTTGTTGGCCGATTTTCCAATTTGTTTGGTAGAAATCTTTAATTATTACTCGTTTTCTTAATTTGTACATAAATTATATTGAAATCAAATTTTTCATTTATTTTTTTACAAAATTGTTTGTAAATTTTGTTTTCTCATTCTCTAAATATTGCTAAAAAATTCTCTATTTAGAAAATAATTTTTAATTAAATTTGTGAGGATTAAGAAGCAATTTGTTTTAAATAAAACATCATTAAATTCATTCATAGCTAAACCACAACTAAACAAAACAAACGCAAAACATTTTACACTTGTTAAAAAAAAAAGTTCATTAATTAAGAAAAAAAAAACTATAAATAATTTAAAGTACTTTCTAATATATTTAACAACAACTTAATTTTTTTGATTCATATAAGGAGGAAATCAAGAAAATAAATTCTAAGAAATCTTAATAATAAAATACAATATAAGAAATTTTCACACTCTACTCTATAAAGCACAAACAAAAATTTTCAGAAAATTAAAAATAAATAGAAAAAAAAACAAAGCATCAAGTGTGAATAAAAAGTGTAATGAAAGGTGAAGGTGTGAAGAAAATGCAAGAAATAAAAAATTCAAGAAGAACAATTGAAACCTAAAGATATAAACTTTTTTTGATCACAAAAAAAAAAACATAACAAAACAAAAAAAGGCCTTAGCAACTTAATAAGATAAAAATAAGAAAAGAAAGAAAAAGATCTAAAAAATGAAAAAATTTAAGCCCAACCTTGAAAAAATGCCCAACTTTTACAGCATTATCCTGGTGATATTAGTTGTAGTTGTCTCAATCTTACACACACATACAATCGAGGGTAAAATACAAACGAATCACAAACATCATAACCATCATAGTCACCATAATAAACAACACAATGTTGGTGGTAACGACAGCGGCTTCGATATTGATAAAGAAGATAAGAAGCTACAACAACAGGGACATCATAATCATCATCATCATAGCCAACACCACCACCACCATCATCAGCAACATCAACATCATCACCATCACCCTCAACAAGATCAACAATATACCGCCACCACACCCAGTTTAGAATTTACAACCAGCTCATCTTCTCTTTCGTCGTTGTCGGCTTTGAATAGTGATAATGAGTTTTTGATTAAACAACAACAAGAACAGCCGCTTACTACTAATAAGGATGAAATATATTATAAAACAAAAGATTATAAATCTTCTGCAACCACATCATCAACAACCTCAAAGCCTTCACTTTCTATGCAACTTATGCAACAAAATGTTCACGATTTAAAAACGTCAAGTTCAAGCTCAATCACGAGCATGCAATCTGAAACTTTGTCTAATTCTAGACGGTTACACACCCATTTAAAACATTACAACAACAACAACAACAGATTAATTTCAACGCCTTCAACGCAATATCACAACAGCAGCAGCAACAGCGGCGGCATTGACAACAATCGCAAAAACCATGACAAAATTGCCACAGCAACAATATTTAAAGAACCGAATGAGAATTCTAAATGGATATTGGCAACAAGAAAAGATATTGACACTAAATTAAACGCACAAACTGATCAAGAGAATCAAAGTCATAATGAGCAGCAAAATGAAAAAAAGATTAAAAAGAAACCAAAACTTGAAATCGAAAAACCGGCACAACAAAATTATGAAGATTATTATTCTGATGCTGAGGATGGCATTGGTGATGATGACGACGATAACGACAATGACAATGACGATGACTACAGCGAAGATGAAGGTGATAACGACAATATCGATGGCATTTCATATGACGATGATAACAATTTAAGCGATCGTTCGTATGCCAGGATAACTCGTTCTAAACTTGATGTAAGTAAAAGACAATTCAAATAATTGCAAAATTTTTGATTATCTCTATAGCAGGGATTCTTAACGCAGCACTCACTTTAGGGGGCAAATAGTAATTCTATCCAAAATGGAAAATAATAATAATAAATTCAATTTATACATTTTTTTAATCTTTAAAATTTTCCATAAGTTTTTAATTTTTGAAAAATATTTGACGAATTTTTGATTTTTAAAAAGTTTTTTGGTTGCCCTAATTTATTTCATAAGTTATTTTAAAAAAATCTAAACGATGTTTAAATTTAATAAAAGCTTGTTAAAGAAAATTTCTATTTAAAATTTACTTTTGTTGGTTGATTTCTTTTATCATCAAATAAAATAAAAATTAAATTTTTTCTATTTAATAAAAATTTTAATATTTTTTTGAATTTAAAATTTATTAAAAACAGTTATTAATTATCTTTTATTATTTTTCCTGTGTTTCACCACCTTATCTTGCCCATGTTGCATTGCGATTTCGCAAATGTTTGTGTGTGTGTGTGTGTTTTTGTGCTTTTCGTTAATGTTATAAAATAATGACTAGCAGCATTGTGCTTTTTCGTAATTAACAAATGATCAAAATGTTAAAGGGGAAACCCGCCAAATTCTTGTTTATCTATTTGCCACAGACAAAACGACCACCCACTGAAATATTAATCTGCAGACATTTAAATAAATGAAATCTAGTAAAACTATCAAAAATATTTGGATAGAAAAAACTTTGAAAGATCAAAGTGATTTTAAAGAAGAAAAAATTACATGCATCAGTGTTAATGCTGCTGTTAGTTATGTTTTGGCAAAAGGTCTACCCCTAAAAATCACATAAGCCCTGCTACTTAATACCATTATAACGAATAATTTGTATTCAGGCTTGACCGACTATGACTTTATTTTAAAAAAGTTTTAAATCTATATTGATGATCAAATAATGACAACGAGTGACTAACATTTTTTCTTGACTTAAAATGATGAAAGATAAAATCATCATAATCAAGAAATTGTTTGTTATCATTTAGTTATGTCTTTAAAAAAAATGTCAGCTTAGCGGTGTCATCCCGTGATATTCCATTCCAAGCTCTGCTACAATTTTACTTTACTTCCATATGGTTTATTCTACTTTTTCTTTGTTTCTTGAGAAGGTTTTTTTTAACAATATTGTACAATTGTATCGACTTGGTAAACAGTTTATGGTATGGTGTGTTGTATTGTGTCTATTAATATATACAGTGAATATTTCGGTTTTTATTTTCTTTTATTGAATGTACTTAAATATAAAACGCATAAACTTTCCTATCACAACGACAGTCATCAAAATTAATTAATTATTTCAACGGTAAATCTGCTTTTATTTTTATTTTATTATTTTACCGATTAAACAAACGAACCGACTTCGACCGCTTTCTTTTGTTGGGACTATGACAATGAATGATCGTGCCACTTTTCCTAAAAGATCACACACAAGTTACAAAGAAGAAAAAAATTAAACCAGATTTCCAGATTCGATAAATATGTAATTGTAAGTAGTTCATCATGTTTTTTTTTTTGTGACAGCTTTAAATCATACCTACTGCCCTTACGACATGTTGCAACACTAATGCAACATCATTTGCCAGAAAATTATAGAAAATGTGAATGGAATACCTTATTATTGAGGTAAAATCAAAATTTCTTAGCAATCGACATCTTCCTAATTGATTTAATTTACCAGAGATATTCCAAATTCCGAAAGCACAAAATGACAATGTACGCACCAACAATACATTCGTGTTCATTCGAATACTGCGTATAAAATGCAACCAACTGAAAACCAGAACAAGGAAGATGATGAAAGATTGAAAGGAAAAAAAATAAGAAACATCAGTATGAACTACATAAAGTGCACAGTGGGGAAGATAATTCAAAAGTATAAAAGAAATTTGAGTAAAGTTTAAATTTTAATGCGAATAGTTTAATTCTCATTAAGCTTTAGTTTAG
This sequence comes from Paykullia maculata, assembly GCA_003055125.1. NCBI lineage: Eukaryota > Metazoa > Arthropoda > Insecta > Diptera > Rhinophoridae > Paykullia > Paykullia maculata. The sequence goes on along the minus strand of NDXZ01025813.1, from coordinate 331 downwards.
TTAAAGGAATGTTGTTAACTTTCAATGCTATGTTTGACTTAACTGCATCTTATATACCCTTCACAAATATTAAAAAAGTATTTTGAAGCTAATTTTTATGCCTTACAGTTGCCGTAAAAGATGATTTTCATTATTGTTCTTAACCTTGTTTTGCTTATTTATTTAAAGCTATATTTTTTATTTAGACTGATAAAGCATAAACAACAGCTGCAAAAATAGAAGCTTGGTTAGATAACGTGATTACATTGTCAAAATTCCTTAAAAAATTAACATTTTCAGTATTGTTTTGCATACGTTTTTATACCCTTCACCAGAGGTGACAAGGGTATAT
>NDXZ01025812.1:3586-22186 GCA_003055125.1 Paykullia maculata | reverse complement strand
CAAATTTCAAGTCTCTAGCTCTATCCGTGTGGGCTGGTCGATGATGAATCAGTCAGTCAGTCAGTCAGTAACGTTACTCTTTTAAATATATAGATGATGTTTTTTTTTTAATTTGTATCTATGTTAAAAGGTCAGAAACGACTCAGTTTTTCCCTTTCGGTAACTGCAAACTAATACTAATTTAATTTGACGAAAAGAAAAGCTTTAAACTACCAATTTTACTTTGGATTTTTTGAACAATAATAAGATAGTAAAAACCCTTAGGCCAAAATTTACAATCATTAGTCAACTATTGGTAAACTAAAATGATCGCTTTTGTTTAACTAATACAGGCTTTTGTACCTGAACTAATGACAAACTAAGAGCTGTGAATAAAATATCATTGGCTTAACCATTGCTATTAGTTAACTAATGACAGTGTATTTGGGCATAAAAGTTTTGAATAATTAAATAATAAATTAAAATCAGGGTTTAAAATTCACTGTCATTAGTTAATTATTTGTAAACTAAAATTATAACTATTGCTTAACTAATACGGGCTTTTGGTGCCTTAACTAATTGCAAACTAAGAGCTGTGAATAAAGTATCATTGGCTAAACCATTTGGGCATAAGTCGAATAAATCATGTCCGGTCGTCCATTTATTAGTTTTATTAAGAATTTTGGTTAAAGTTGGTTCACGATCAGTGTTTGTCTTCTTTTAGTAACGATTTGAAAACTGTTAAAAATAATGAAATCGAAATGAAAGTTTTTTAGAAAAATATGTTTTTATACGATGATTGGGCTTATATTATAGTGATAGGCTCCACTCCCAAAACAAAAAGTGCAATGTTTTAAACAATATTTTTAAAATTTAAATTCTGATTTAAAAACTTTATTAGGTTTTAGAAACGTTCTAGAGATAACGAAAATGTATTAAAAGCTGTAAGACACTTTACTGCGATATTTCCACTTCTATTTTTGAACAATAATTTAGTGGATACTGAACTGAAAACGTAAACTGAATTGATACTGTTTCATAAACAGTCGTAAACAGAGGTTAATTATACAACGTAAGGTCAGGGTTTTATTAGTAAGTCTAAACATTTGTTAAAATGAAGATAATTATATATAGTATATACATATGTATGATTGTGTGTATGCAGGAAACCTGTAACTAACTAAACATACTTATCTCTTTGATAGAGGTCTTTAATGTGTGTTGAATTATATAAAAACATTTTCTTAGTGATAAACGCACAAAGAACAATTGCCAGGTAGAGTTTAAAAGGTAAAATCACAAGGGAAGGATTTTTCTTGTTTACATACAAAGAAAAAAAATTTTAAAAATCAGCTGGACTAGTAAAGCGACTTTATATGTACATAAATAAATGTACATACAAATGTACTTTGCCTGTTTATGCCAAACAACAAAAATGAAAGAAAAGGAGCTAACGAAAATACAAAATGTCGTTTTAAAAATTGTATTTTGTTTCTTTAGACTTACACTTCTGCATTCATTTCTGCGAATTGTTTTTTTAAGGACATAAATTTACAATACTCCTATGTATTTTTAATCTACATTTTTTTTACCTTATGTATATTAATTATACAACAAAAAATATTTCTAATATTTTAATTGAATATTTGTTAATTTATTTTTGCTGTTTTTTCAAGTGTCTGATATTTTAGCAAATTGATATTCATTTGATAATGAAGGTACTTTCTATCCATTCAACCTTGTATAATTCTATTATGTTAATATCTAAAGAATAATAAATATTAAATTGTTTTTTTTTTATCTTATTGAAAACCTATTTTTAACAAATTTTCTTTAATCGAATATGTACATAATTTAGTTTTTTTTAAAACCCCACAATTTGAACAACATTACGCATACTCGAGTGTCAACTTTACTCTTCCCCAAATTCTACTCAGCTCTCTCTTAAACTGAGTACAACTTTCAATTAAGCTCAAATGTTGTTTTGTGTTCAGTTGAATACCAATATTTTTGTTGTCAGTCTTGATTTGATACTGCGTGATTATACATCTAATAAATCTAAAGAAAATATTGAAAAAACTGTAAAAAACATTTTATAAAGAAAAATAATAATATAAAAGAGAGCATAAAAACTATTTCAAAAAAATACTGAAAAGAGAATAAAGAGTTTAGAGTGTGAAAAACTTAAATGTACATATACAAAAAATAAAAATGTAATGAAAAAAATCTATATTAGTGGTTAAAAATATTATATTTAAATATTAATAAAAATAATATTAAATTAGAAAATTAAAATTAAATTATACAAAAAAAGTTTATTAAAAGAATAAAGTAAATTAAAGCAAATTTGAAGTCTGTGAAGAAGTGCACAAAACACAAAGGTTACATAAAAAGTATAGAAAATAAATGTCTAAATTTTTTTGCTGTTGGCTAATAAAGGCGTGGAATTTATGGTTTTCTTTTTTACTTTAATTTCTCTGCAGTTTTTTTTTTAATATTATCTACTTACATCGACTTTACTAAAATTATTAAACTTAAATATTTTATAAATGAGTTGAACCATTTTACAAATATTTTATGTATTTAAGCTTTTGATACATTTTATAAATATTTTCTTTAAAAATTGTTAAACCTACATTTTTTATATTGATGATATAATAGTTTACATTTGATTATTTTAAAAACCTTAAAGAAAAAAATTGCTTTAAAACAGAAATTGTGTAAAAATTACACTGAAATTTATTTCGTTTCTTTTTTCTTTAAATTTCTGGTATTTTGTGATAGAGAAATTTTTTTTTGTTTCATATTCCTCCTTCGTTTTTATTGTTTTCTTTGTGTCGTTGTCGTTGTCGACGTCTCATTTTCAAAGAGTGAAAATGATGTTACAATAAAAAAAGCATTGGCAAAGGGTCAGCATTATATGTATTGTTGTCGTCAAAAGTTTGTTACCAATTCAAAAGGGCCCGTTACCTAAAACATACATACATACAAACATATGTATGTATGCATGTTTAATTAATAGGTGTATAATTTAAATTTTGCCTATTTTTCTTATAATAAAATAGGTTATCTAAGGTGTTCAATAGAAAAGTTTATCGTTTTTGTAGTCGTCGTTGCTAGTTTTATTTAAATTAAAGTTAAAAAAACACAAAATACATACATAATAATAAAAATAACCCATTTTTTGTTTAAATGTCACCTTAAAGCATGAAAAAAATGTTTGTACCTATGTGACTGTATTTTTTATATAAATATGTACATACATACATACATACAATCATATACTCTCCATTAAATCGAGAAACAAAAATGAGTACATTTTAATTTCGTACCAAGTCCCTGTTTTTGCAAAAGCGTCATAGCAGGTTGACAGGCTGTTCAATAGACCCCTCTTACTTACCCTGTGCTTCACTTTCCTCCATTTGGTAAGAATTTATCTAATGTCTTTTTTTTTGTTTTGTTTTATGTACCTACATATACCTATAGTTTTAAAATTATAAGAAAAATAAAATTAATTAATGTACGTTTTATTGCAATTGGTGAGATTTTACCAGTTGTTGTGTACTCATTTATATTGCAAAAATTTGTTTACCCTTCACCATTAATGACAAGGTTATAGTATATAGACTTGGTATTTCGTTTATACTTTAAAATGTATCAATTTGCAATCTCATACGAAAATTTATACCTAACCCTCATAGTCATAAAAAATGTATAACTTTATAAAAGGTTTATAAAACAAATTTCCTATACACTTGATAACTTTAAAAATCGTTTATGAATATGGTATAGAAAAATCGATTTAGCAATGTCCGCCTCTTGGCGGTCTATCGATTCGTATATGTGTATGACAGAATAATATCAGATATTTTTAAAAGAAATTTGCTACTAAAAGTTAGTCAAAATCGTTTTAAAACGACTAAGATAAAGACAAAAGTCTTAGATAATTTACATATAAGCTGTCAGATTTAACGATTTGTTTGGTCTAAATTTGTAAATATCAATTTTATTTAATTTTTATTTAAACAGAGGCAAATTTTTACATTTGTTGTTTTTTAAACCATTGGTACGCGATTAAGTATGTTTTACATAAAAATGTATATCTTTTCAGATAAAAGCTACTGATTTTAAAGTAATTGGAGCTTAAGCTGAATTCACTCAGTGTGTCTGAACAAACATTTTGTCCGAACGAATTTTTGTGTGTTGATATATAGAATAGATATAGAAATATTCGTTCGGACAAAATTTTTGTTCAGACACAATGAGTAAATTCAGCTTTAGGCTCTCTAGAAAACAGTAGGACTTTCGTTTAATCGCCTAATTGCCCCTTATACCTCTTAAACTTAAAAAAGCATTTTAAAACTGAAAAAAATTATGTTATCTTTAGATAACTACTTTTTAAGACTGAAAAAACTTTTTGTCAATTTTTTGTATATGGAAGTTTTTTTTTTTTGTTCTAAATAACTTAAAAATTACGATATTTTTGCAGAAACATCTAACATCTAAGCCTTAGTTTGCTATCGAACTACATACATATGTACATACATATATAGATAGATAAGAAATATTTTTTTTCCGCAAGTTTTAAATGCCTTTTTAAACAATTTAAACGATAAATTTACGCAATCATCTTATAAACATAAGATATACTTTCGAGATCGCACACATTTTAACAACAAACTTAATGTTTGTATTTGGTGGAGGGTATTAAAAATTTGGCACAAGCCAAAAAGTAAAATAAAAAAAAACTTTTTTATAATAAAAACAAGGAAAATAAAATAAGAAATACTTAAGAAAACGAAGTCGAAATCAGTCTGTCCTTCAAACCTACTCAGACACATTCCAGGCACATTTGTGTTTATTAAAACTCCTTGGTTTTATTTAAAATGGTTTTAAAGCTTAAACCAATCTTTTAAACATTAAAGCGTTTTCATGCTTTTGAGAGCTTAAATAGTAGAGGTTAAAAATATATAAAAGCGATCAATAAGCGATAAACACTAATTAAGAATCCTAGTTTTAGGCTATTCCAGTCAGTTGCTATTACTCATGTTTCAATGGTATGGGAAGCAACAAAACCAATTTTTTCAATAACGCAAATTGTGCAAAAATATTACATTATCTCAAAGAGTTTGATTAAGTGAGTTATATACATATATAAGTATATATTTTTTTATAAATTAATACATTTTATATAACAATTTATTTTCCAATATTTTAAATTTAATAAAAAATAATCAATATTCGATATTGCATTTTTATCAATTTATTATTAATAACTGAGTAATAATTGAAAAATCCTGTTCTACTAATATATTTATATATTCATATTTATTTTCTTTAAAAATGTCCTTTTATTGAAATATTTTCATTCAGGAAATTATCAATAACTTGAGTTGACTCAACATTTTTTCTCTAACAAACCCTTTTTGTTTCCTGTAACACATTCACACATACTGCATACATACATGCCTGCCAGTATATAAATAAAGAAATCAATTTAATTTCAAATAATGCCATTCAATATGAGAATTTTATATAATTTAATTTTGTTTTCTTTATTTAATTTAACACAATTACCACAGCCACAAACCATTTTCAACATGCTAAAATGGTTGAGCTACAGCAGTGTTGCCAAATAAGTATATTTAATGCATTGCAATTTTGTTTTGGGAATTCCTCAACATGTTTTACAAAACAATGAAATATTTTGTTTGTTTTTTTGTTAACAAAAAAATTTTTATTTTATTTTTATATTTAGTAATGACTTAATTTTAAAATTAAATTTTATAAATTTAAAAATGTATTGTGGTGGAGAAGTGTATACTTGAAGTTTGAGAAAACATATGTTTGTCATTTCGTTTGTAATTTCTACAATATTGATTTGCGACCCCATAAAGTATATACATATATTCTGAATCCTTATAGATAGGGAAGTCGATTTAGCCATGTCCGTCTGTGTATCTGTCCGTCTGTTGAACTTTTCAATAACTTTTCTCAGCCCCCCGATGTCGTACGGACACGTTATTGGTATCAAACGATCAGAAATTTTCCCGAGATTCTTGCTATTGAAAGTCACCAAAATCCGACAATTAACGAGATATAAGCAAACAATTTTATTTGTGTGTAGGACATACCTTTTGAGAAATTTCAATAAAAAAATGTTTGAGATACATATAAGCAAAAAAAAAAAATTTCAAGTTATAGGCAAAATGTTTTGTTTTTTACGTAAATACACGCAGTAGCGCACTTACTTGTTTCTTTTACATTTTTGGCAACCCTGTGCTACTGCAATAACTAGTCATACTATTAAGAAAAAGTGGCATTTATAAAAAAAACATCTCAAATATATACAGTACCGTGCAGTTTAATGGTAGTGGACAATATTGGTTTACAATATAATGAAAATTGGAAAAATTACCACAATTTTTTTGAAGCATGTTAAAAATAAAAAAATGATGTCATTAGATATCGTTTTTTACCTAATACTTTCTTTGCACTGACCCGTCATTTATTTGACTTGTTTCTGCCATCGTTTCGTTGAAACTTAACGTAAAGTTCCACCGAGCATTTTTACTTAATTATTGATTTTGTTTTAAGGCCTGCCTTCCTAAAGTCCGTCTTAAGATACATATTTATTTACGATTTTGCTGCCGTTTAACGGTATACTCCAGCCTGCATATCACTTTTAAATACTTTTTAATACATTGAACTACCATTAGGCATTCAAGATTTCCTTTTTCCACAAAAAAGTACTGAGCCATAATATGAAGAATTTTTTTTGCATCGCCATGGTTATGTTTGATAAAAAAAGCCCTTAGACTTACTAGCAGCATTAGATTTATGTCCAACGTTTTGACCTTATCCTTTAAGCTAAATGATTTGGTTAATTTCAATTCAAAATACATATTACTTGTTAAATTGTTTTTTCCAGCAAAAGTTCTGACGGAGAGATATAACTTGTAAACAATGATTCGGCTGATCTGGGGCCTAATTCTGGCATTCGATATCGATCGAAATTTTACTCGAACATGCGAGTTTTTTGTGCTTTAGGTATAGGAAATCCAATTGGAATTGTTAAATTTCGATCGCTATCGAATACCAGAATTAGTCCCCTGACCTCTTTACAGCACCTGAAGGTACATTAAGATTTTATTTTGGCGAAACAAAATTAAAGTACTGACTCGATTTTCTATTTCTCCTCCCAGTTTAGGCTTTCAAAGTCATTTTGACGTTAATAATCATTTTAGCACAAGTATAATTTAAAGTTTTCCATTCAAAACCAACTTTTTATATTAGATCACGCTTGTCAATTAATGTTGAAATGTTTTCTAGGTTTTAAAATTTCCTACTTCTTGCTTTCAAACTTTTCTCATTTTATAATTAAAATATGAAGTAAAGTTGAAAAAATACATTATTTTTAGCCAATTGTAAGCTTATAAGTATAAATTGCTTTATGTATACCATTAGTGAAAAATATTAAAATAATAAAACCGTAACCGCTTATAACCATAAATAAAAAAAAGGAATATTTTGTTTTTACAAATTGCCCAGTACTGTATGTTTTCAAAAGGTCTTTCTTTCTTTTCTTCCTTTTTTTATATTATTTTTTGCCTTTAAAAATATTTATGTATATTTTTGCATATATTTTAATATATAGAGTAAGTTTGTTGTTGTTGTCTTTATTAAAATGGCTTTTTAGTCCAGCATTGACTTTGCTTTACAGATTCTGCTTCTCATACTCGTTCTGTCTCTGTATCAGAATTTTTTTATGTGAAAAAAAATATTGATATAAAAAGGAGAAAACATGGTTTGTCTTTATTGGTTGGTTGAATAGTGGGTTTTGATGAGTTGCCTCAACGACCAATCCATCCACTTTTGCTATTAGTTGGGTAGAAAAATAATTTTTTTGCAGCTTTTTAAAAACTAATAAATCAAGAAATTGATTAAGTGGGATAATATTTTTTAATAATTCTAACTAAAAAAATTTATCGTCACGACGAAACTGGCAATTTGAAAGCAGCTCTAAGAAATCACAAAACCTCCACTTTTAGTGGATCATTCCTTTGGAAACATAACTATCGGTCTTTTCGGTGGAGATTTACTCCATTTTCATTTACTTTAAGCTGTAGAGTTATCACAATATTTTGCATAAGAAATTATTGGTAGTCGTTTTAGTGAGATGACTCTGAACGAATAAGGTATGCAAAGCAAACTGGCATTGTGCTATACTGGGTTGTGCTGACTAATTACATATTTTGTGGTAAGCAAAGAGACATTATTTCATCCTTTATGTGGGTACCCAGGAGCTTATTGCTTTTAGGGTTGTTTTTTTTTTTAATAATTTGAATTAAACATTTATTATGTAAAAAACAAACTGGTTAAAATTGATAAAAAAAATTTAAATGTAAGGATGCAACAGAATAAACATTCTAAGGGCTAAGATTAAGGCCAAGATTTGTTAAAACATTTAGTGCTAAGCTCTAAACAAGAACCAGAAAAAAGAACTTAAAAGGATTAAAAGTCAGAAAGATTTGATTAGAACTTCTATATCGAATAAAATTTCGATCGATACCGAATGCCTCAATTCGCTACCGGACCACCCTCTCTACAAAATAATTTCTTATTAAACCAATATTTTTCTTTCTCTTCTTTATATTTTCAATTCATTTTTGTTTTCAAATGTTTCTTTTTCATATTTCCTTTTTAAAGAGTTCCAACTACAATATATTACGGGCACGAAAGAAACATGATGTTAAACGATTTGGGCTTCCTTCTTAATTGTAAACGTTTTTTTTTGTATTTTTCTTGTTGTATATGTACGTACGTTTGCCATAAGGAATAAAATTCTGTGTAGAATGCTTCGTCAACAAATTGTATGAAAAACAACGACAATGGTGACGTGGGAGGGAGGTTTCATCAGTGCCATGTTTGTTAGTCTGTATGTTTTAATTTTATTTTTTTAATCTGAAACGTTTAAATAGAGAGAGGGGGAAAACGACTGACTTTGTGACGCATTACCAGATCAGACAAACCAAGAGTACGAAGATACTATAACCTACAATAGGTACAAGTTTTGAGTTTGATTTTTTTTTCGTTTGGTGTGTCTGCCTACTTTGCGCCTTTAGTTTGTATTTTAGTGTGTGTACACAGTTGCCAGACTTAAATTTTTTTTAATTCTAAATTGAGTAAAATGTCTATTAAACATATTTTTTTTTTTAAAAATTGACGAATTTTAAATTGTCCTTATTTATAACATTTTGTACATTAAATTATATAAATTTTGGGAATTCAAAAAATAAGTTTTAAAAATTGAAGCTTCACCAAAAATATTTTCCTCAATAAGTTGATAATTTAAAATATGTAAGATTAGGATCTTAAATGATGTCTCTTTGTTTAGTGGTTTATTTTTTACAAGGGTCCCAAAAAAGAGCCAAAATTTCAAAAAAATAAATTACACCTGTCCTCTTTATTTTTTTGAGTAGAATAAAATGCTTTTTAAATTTTTGTTGTATCTTGTTAAGTTAAGCAGAGATAAGGTTAACGATTTTTCCCTTTTTTCACCCCCTAAATATTTAAATTTCCAAAAATCCAAACAACACACAATCCAAAGTATATGTCTTTAGCTTTATGCGTTTGGACTGTGCGATAATGAATCAATCAATCATTCACGTTACACTTCTATATACCCAGAAAAAACCTGCATTGTTTGGTAATGATGAATGTCATATTAACACGGTGATTTCATTGGAGAAAAGTACTTACCATGCTCGCTTAGGAATTGGAATTTTTTGTGAAGTCATTATTTTAATGTCATTAAGTAACTACATCATTTTTTTAACGAATAAATCAGCCCTTTACATGATTACTGTATAAATATTTTCTTTTAATAAGTAAAATATTCAATTGATTGTATGGCTTACAGAACTTATTATTAATAATGTATTATATTCGGCTTCCTGAGAACGAAACTAAGGTTTATTACTACCGTAAGTACCGTTTTACGGAAACACATAAAAAACCTTTAAAATTGTTTTGAAAAACGTCGAAAATATAAGTACATACTTATACTTAAAGTATTTTAACCCAAATGAGAATCATAACGGTTACATTAAAAAGCTTCTAACGATTTTTTCAGCTTTTTTCTGATAAAAATAAGCTATTACATTTCACAATATATTAAATTATAATTAGAAAACTACTTCTTAGAAATGCAGACGGTATGTAATACTAATTAAAAAGTATGTTATTGAGTAGGAGTAAGTCATTACTAAGTTTTTACTGGGTATAAATAGATTAAAAAAATATTTCAACTTTTTATTAGTTGTCGGATAGATGTGAGAAAATAATTATTTTAGCATTGTTATCTGCTACATTAAAAATTTTTTGTTTTAAATTTGTCTTAATAAAAATGTTCTCTTAAGATTATCTGGCAGCCTCGTATGTAGGCTAGTAGCTGACTTAACGACCATCTATCGTTTTCTGTTAGCATATTTTCTGATATACAGACCAATAAACAAACGTACCGAACGGATCCGAATAGAGCGCCACTCTACTTGTAAGTTGAGTGGCGTACAAAATAATTGTAAGCAATAAATAGCAACAGAAGAATAATTTCAAGTGCATTAAAAAATGTACTACTTCAACTGCAAAATATGTAGAAATGGCATTAAGGCATTGCATATTTTTTTCTTTCTTTATTCACCACCACTTTTTTTTTTTGTCTTGACGTATTCAATTCTATAAAGTTCATTATAAAAACAATATAATTAATTTTAAATACAAATAATAAAAGGTTTTTGAGTGGGACTGTGAATATATTTAAAATACATATAATTACATACACATGTATGTTATGTACATATGTATGTATGTATGTAAGATCATTAAATAATGTAGAATTTTACCTTTGTTTTATATTTATATTTGAAAAATTGTTTTTTGCTTTGCTGGCCTTAATACTCACTTTTTTTAAAGTTCTTCAAACTAAAATACTTATTATTCTTCAAAGTTGTCATGAAATGTATATTTTTTATACAGGAGATGCCACGCCCCTGTCAAACTAACCAGTTTTAATCTAAGTAAATCATAAATTATTAATCCAAATAAACCAATAAGTAATTAATGTCCAAATTCACTGTCATTAGTTGACCAATGCCAATTGAAAATATAACCGGTTATATTTTCTTCACAGCTCTTAGTTTGACATTAGGTAAGGCCCATATTAGTAAAAAAATAGTTATAAAAAATAGTAATAAAAAATATTTATTAAAAAATTTTAGTTATCATTTTAAAATTTTTGACGAATAACTGTGAATTTCGGCTTAAGTGACACATGCTCAGTTGAAAAACTATATGGGTTACAATTACTAAAATTATAATTTTGTTTAGAATGCAAAACAGGGATACATTTTTTAAATAAAATAGGCAGGTCAGTTATTATTAAATTGATTTATGTCTATCAAGTATAAAAACTAAAATAATTATAATTTTTAAAACAATATTATTTGGCTCTAATAAGATAATTTATATCAAAGGTTAAAACTTTAAATTTTATAGTTTCGAGATACATACATATCAATCGATTTTCTGCACCGGCGTAGATTGAATCATTTTCCTGAAGATGGGCCTTTTAAAAATGCTTTGGCTTATTAATCGTGGGAGTGGGGAGGGTAAAATGTTAGTCCATCTACCCCGGTGATTTTCTATGTATGAAACGTGACAGCCTATTGTTCTCTTTTAGGGTTTTAAGCTTAATAAATTTCAAGAAAAATTTTGGTTAAAAACCTGACTTGGTCTGTGGTAATTATTAAGAACAAAAAATTGGTCAAATCGGTTCTATCTTCTTTTTTTTATATACAAACTTACATACATACATACATATAGGTATATTCTACATTAGAGATTTTGTAAAATATTTAAAGATTTTTTTTAATTGTAGATTTCTCGTTTTACAATATGAAAGTTTTAATTAATAATTAAAAAATGTAGTTTCGTTAAAAACCAAATCTGTTTTGTTGAGATTTTTAACACAATTTTCATGATCTTGACACAAATTATATTAACTTGCATTAAAATTTTTATTTAAACTTTAGCTATCCATTTGTGTGTGTAATTCTATATTTAAAAAATACATTTCATGGTTAATGAATAGTTTTTAGTTTTCTGCCAAATATTGCCAAAACAATGAACAAACATACATACATATTTCATCATTATTATTTTATGCAACAATTCTAAAATTTGATTTTTTAGAATAATGCAAGCTGAAACTTTTATTTTAAAAGAATGTATTCATCACTTAATTCAAATCGAATACGACATGCCCACGACAACTATGACATCAGCAACATTGTAGTCAAAGTGTATATTTATATTAGGTGGTGTCACGAGCACAGCTGATAATTTTTTTTTATATATAAAGAACAATTCTCAATAAAAAGAAATCTCAAATGTTAATGCAGTCTCCTTGTAAAATAAATACCTTGATTTTAGTGCTGTACTAAACTACGTCTTTAAATTCCAGAAAACTGAAGAGATACAGGGCAAATTACGGCATTCGGTTTCGATCCAAAATAAAAAATTCTAAATAAAAAGAAAACTCGCATGTTCGAACAAAATTTCGATGGATGTCGAGTACCGTTACTTGTCCCCAGGCTTTTTTCATCAATTGGCTCATGCATTTTTAAAGTCCAAGTTGTCAGAAGTTGTTTATATCTGTATGTATGTAGCCCACGCTGTTTTTTTTTGACAATTATGCCAACAAGTAACCACAAAGTTTCACTTTTTGTAATCTTACCACCACCTGAAGTAAATTCGCCTTGATTGGAAGATAATAAATACAGTTACGAAAACTCACTTTCACGTAATACTAACGAGAAGAAAACTAAGCAACGTTAAATTTTTTCAGATTTTTCGTGTGCAAATGACAAATAATAGGTGAAAAAGACAAATAATTATTTAGAATAATGCGTTGTTATCACGCGTTAAGGCCGTGTCAGATAAAACTTTGTCGCTTTGCGTGACGTTTCTAACTTTGACAGAAAAGCGTGAAGCAAAAGGTGTATGTTACAATGAAAACTTTGACAACACTTACAAAACTGACAAATAAGAGAAAATTATACCAGCTAGTTGTCAAAGCACTCGTTGCGTTGAAAGTTCTTTATGTAACATGTATGTATGGGCATTTCATTTTAGATGTCAACGCGAAGCAAAAGTTCTTTCTGACATCTCTAAAAAATTGGCATTTATCTATTACATATCTGGATCTTTGAGTACGAAAACTCACAAACCAAAGTCAATTAATGTTTAATACTAAATTTCATATTTATTAATCGCTGCTTTACTAAATTGCCAATTTCACAATTTTGGAGCAAACTACAAACCGTCTTAATTTATAGCAATTCATTATAGGTAGATCAAGGTAAAACCTGTTGCTATCAAAAGGCACGTGTATTCTAGGGTGTTTGTGTCTTTTTCTTACCTTCGCATATTATAAACTAAAAAATACTTTAACAATTCAGTCATTTAAACTTCAGAACGTTTTTGCCAATAAAGTATACATATGTACATACATACATACATTCATTAATACAACATTGTATTAAAACACTCATAATTGAAATACGAAACAAAGAGTTAAACGAGCATATGTATGTTTGTATGTATATGTATTCAGTAAATACAAAAAGTACACACAAAATGAAATCTTTGATTTTTTTTGTTGTTGTCATTTTGGCAATGTATTGTTATGATATCTGACAGTTAAGCTTTTAAGTTGTTAATTTTAAATTTATGCTATTTCCACACACACACACCAGAGACGCCGACCAATTTTTTCAAGTCGCCGCCGCCGACAAATAGAACTCGGCGCATGTCTCTGACATACACCTTAAATTTTGATATACATGTACAGTAGGGGATTTTCGAAAAAAAAGACAATTTCTAATGGGGTAGTTAGATTTTAAAAAAACTTTACGTATACATACTTGTTAGAGTTTTTCATTCGGGATTTGCTGGGAAAAAATTCCTGATATCCCGCACATTTTTTGGAAAATTTGTGCGGGAATTCCAGGGATTTTTAAAATGCAATAAAAATGTGCTTGATTTATTTAAAAAGCGCTGAGCTGTGGAGTAAAGACCATATTATCATTCCAAATAACATGTTTACATTAAACATGTTATTTGGAGCTCATTTAATTGGCAATCGAAAGGTTGGAGGAATTAGAACTAACACGCCTTACGGGGCCGTACTTTAATGCCTTGTGGGTATTTTTATCACTGATTTTGGTACATGTCTCTTAACTTTTTAAAGGTTATTAAATCTAAAGAAAAAAAATATTCTTTTTTAATTTATTTCTTTTTACTTTCTAAGGTGGCTAAGGTGTAAGGTTAGGTAGAATAGGCAGCTGTGGAAAATGGGAAGGTTTAGCTCACTTGGGTCCGATGCATACGATCCCTTTATGTTACCTGTAAAGAGAGAAAATAAAGATATGTTAGAGTGATAGTTAAGACTTGAGAGATAGTGTAAGTGCCCAAGTCGTCCGGCTAGCTAATAATACCAGCAGTCGTTCCGTCGTGGTCGTTGTACCATCCGCAGTTCCTAATAAAGCATGCTAGGTTCGTGAGATTCATCTTGGCAATATCCGACAGACTGCGGTCTTCGGGCCCCAATGTGTGCCTCCCGGACATTGTCCAGTGCGGGGCAGGAGCAGAGAAGAAGGTATACGGTCTCCTCCGCGTCATGAGAACTCCTACAGAAGTCGTTGAATGTCAGTCCCATTCTTTCTGCATGTCTGCCTAAGCGGCAGTGACCAGTGATCGTAGCCACGATGTCCCCTAGTCGTCTTCTCCCCAGGCCATTCATATTAACCTCGTCACGGTGCACCTAGGTTTGTCGGTCCATCTAACCTGATTGAGTCCGCTGAGCTGCGCGTCTATCCGGCGTTTACAGGCCGGAGGAGGGATGCCACAGTGGTGGTCAATCGCCCTGTCGCACAAGTTCCGTGGCCTTCTTCGTCAGTTCGTCAGCAGGCTAAGGTGTTGCGTTTGAGCTCTTTTCCAGCTACTTACTAAATTTACTTTAATTAAAACTTTCATTTAAAACTAATGCTTTAACATGAAAATTTATAAAGTATATATATTGTCACCTGAAATCCAAAAGGACGTAACAACCAAAAAATTCAAAATGCATCTTTCCTTAAAATTTTATTCATATATGTATGTTCAAAAATACCGATTTTATTAATGAAATCCAAAAGCCATATAACAAGTAAATAGTTTATAAGGTTTTTGTTGCTTCTTCTGTACAAAAGTAAAAACTGTACTTACGGCTTTTTTGATTTTAGGTGACGATATGTAGGTATATGTTCCTGTTTGATTTCTATAAACGTGTGTGTGCAAAACACTGAATTCACGTTACAATACAACGTTATTTAAAAAAAAGGCAGTGTCAAGTCCATTGTTAAAATTTTGCAAAATTGTAAATTTAAAATTTGGAATTTTACGAAATTAAATTAATTTGCAATAATTTTTGGGAAAGAAATCGAGTTTTTTTAGGTTAATTACTTTTTGGTTCGTTTGGCTTCACTGTGCGCTGCTGTGGTTAAATTGTAATGGTACTTATTACCACTACTACTTCGACAACAAGTAGACTCAACAAATAAATACCGCTTAGAACAATACTATATTAGAAAAGCAGGCTTGCCGTGTGCGGTAATTACTTGTCAAACTACAATTTTTGTTAATTTACTTGTTTGTCTACTTGACGATATTACTTAAAGACAGATGTACATAAGTACATACATACTTATGCACGATTTTTCACTAGCCTTAATGTTTGACTACTGACTACCTGCCTGGCTTGCTTTTATATTCATGTTGTCGTTTGCCGCAGCTGCTGACGTCATCGACGACGACTGGCTGACATAAACAAAAAATTCAGTTCAAGGCCGTTGAATACCAAAATACTATTTTATATTATGGACTACCTTAAACCAAAACTAAAACATTAAAAACCTTAACAAGTGATTTCCAACCTTTTTCTTGAAATATTAAAGAAATAAAAAATAAAAACAAACATTATTTTTTATAAACAAAATTTATCTCTCTGAAAAAGTGCTGGTTAAAAAAAAATTTTAAAGCTAAAACTGCTCCATCGCCTTACATTGGAAAGCACTAAAGTAAATTGAAACTATGTACATATGTATGTACATACATAGTTGGTATTAGTTAATAAAAAAATAACGCCAAAAATTAATAAATTAAAGAATCATAGAGTAAACAATTTATACATACAGAAATATAAATTTACATGTATGTATATATGTGTAGTACATACAAAAATACCAGTAAAATAATTTGCGACTATAGAATAAGCTGGAATTAAACCAAAGTGTTCAAATTCCAGTATCATATTCGCATATTTTGGCGTGATAGGGTATGGGCGAGCGTACAATATGTATGCTTTTATAACAATCTTTGTTAGTAGTCATAATGGATAAAGCGTAGTATTAATAAAAAATAGAACAACTTTTTTGATGTAGTAGATAGTCAGATGTGCCTCGTCGCTGAAGATGATTTTCTTTGTAAAGTCACCATTCATTTCTGTCTGTTCAACCAACTATTCGGTGTATTGACGGCCCTTGAAATGGCCAGTAGGCTTCAGCTCTTCAGCATCAGTGATGTTCGGGAGATGTTCAATTGGCACGACGACGAGTCGAAGTTGGCGGCTCTTCTGCGCGAATAACAGTAATGTTTTCGGCAGAACGGACTGGGCGAGCAATGACAAGTGTTTTCACATTTCCTTCAGACCCGGTTTGCTGAAATTTGTGCACAATTCTCCCAACATTGTGGACACATTTGGTCGATTATGTTGACCAAAAAAAATCACGAAGTGCACGAAATGCATTTTGATTTGGACGCCCATTTTCGTAAAAGGCTTTAACAATCTTAACTTAATCTCCATGGTTAAATTTGTCAAACACTCAAACAAAGAAATGTCAAATTTAATATAATAATTTTTGTGTCAAAAAAAAATGTTTGCTTATTGGTATTTCGTTAATTTTTTTTGCTTATACCTATCTCGGAAATTTTTTTCTTTTGAAATCCATGTTTTATACACAAATACAATAATTTTTGAGTAAAAAAAAAAAAAAAATAGGTAGTCTTTTTTGGTTTATATCTCGGTCAGTTATTAAGCGATTTTACTGGATTTCAATAGCATCTCAGGAGATTTTCTGATTGTTTGAAACTACTAACGCGTCCGTACGACATCGGGGTGCCGAGAAAACTTGATTTCAACAGACAGACAGACGGACGACTTCCATATCTATAAGGATTCAGAATATACTTTATGGCGTCGCAAAAGAATATTGTAGAAATTACAAACGAAATGACAAACTTCTATATACCCTTATCACCTTTGGTGAGGGGCATTATAAAGTTTTTTCCTTCCCTACTCTTAAAATTAAATTTTTTAATATGTTGGCACTTAAATCTACATACAAATGTACATACATATGTACATACAGACATACACACTTACATATCTCTATTAAATTTTGCGATTTATTTTTTTTTTACTAACAAATTTTGCTCATTTAAATATTTATTTTAAGTTTCTCTCATTTTGTAACATCATCGTCATCCCACCACAGCACTCCTCGGGGTAGTTAGACTTTGTTGTTATGTTCGTCACATTTCTTGTGTGTATATCATAATCAGCTGAGAATATTGAAAAGGAACATAAAACAAATAGAAAAATATAAACAAACTAAAGAAATAATAATAACAACAACAATGAATATGAATACACAAACTTACAAGCATACAATTGTATATAGAGGAAAACAGCTGGTTTCAACATGTTATTGCTGATTGTTTTCATTTTGATATTCTTGTTTAATTTTTCTCTTTTTTTGCTATTTGTTTCTTTGTATTTATTTTTGTTATTTCTTTTTGTAACTCATTTTTAAAATGGGGGTACGTACCAAAAAGAAAAAAAAAACACTCAATAAAATAAATTACTCAATGTTGTGGGATTTTTCTTTCTGTAACAAGTTTTACTTTTATAGAGTTTTTACTACGTCATTTCTTGATTGTATTGAATACACAAACAGCAAAAATACTTGTTTTGCGAAAACCATACTAAACTCTGGGTATTTTTTAATCTTAAACAATGTATGTACATACATATACATATGTATGTAGGTATAACGGATGGGATACCAATATTGTGATTTCTAAAGCACTTTAGTACTCATTACACTTGTAGACAGAAGCATATTCTTAATTAAAAAAAAAAATGTACTACATGTGTTTAACATAATATTTTATTAATGGTCCTATGTACCAAAAGCTTTAAAAAAATTTAAAACATGTTATTGAACATTTTTTGTTTTATAAATTCGATTTTTATCCACTTATCAGTTCTTGCATTTCCTTATGTTACGAAAATTGTACTCAATAATCACTAACACAATTTCATGACCTCCTCTCTTTGTTTTTAGTTTACTTTATTATTTTGAGTACTTATCTGTCTTTCTGGAGTGTTTTTTAAGTATTTTACAATACATATTCCCTTTTTGTTTGAGCGTTTTTATAATCTTTTACTTCGTTTTATTT
>NDXZ01025810.1:8039-18170 GCA_003055125.1 Paykullia maculata | reverse complement strand
AAATATTTTTTACAAACATTTGTATATAATTGTTCTGACAAAACGCAAACACAAAAACCCTATCATTAAACATTTCTGCAGTTAATCGTAGAAATCGCAAATGGTAAAACAACAGTAACAGAAGAAAACGAAGAAGTAAAAGAAGAATTGTTGTATTCTGAATGTGATTGTAGGTATAATTTAGCTTAATGACAGAGATGTTGGGCAAAGTTTAAAATGTTTTAGAAGGGAACATTTTAAAACTTACTCTGTTTTAAATTTAAAAGTGGGCGTGTCCATTAAGTCCAATATAAGGTCACGCGTCCCAAAATATTTTACAAAATAGAGAATATTGAAATCAAACAATACGCCTCATATGGAAAATGGGAATAAAAGTGTGCTTATCACACTAATCTCTGTCGATGAATTTAATTTCTATGTATTTATGTATTTAAAATTTTTGCCGATTTAAAAAATATATAAATTTGAAAACACGTTTGGTATAAAAAAGGACATGTCCCACAAATTTTCTATTGGTTTGGTTATATTAAAAATACAACAGTCTGTGTGCAAATCAAACAGAATTAATAGACCCCAACATATCCTTTTTTGTTGATAGAAAAACAATCATTAGAACAAAGGCAATCGATTTTTATGCTTAAAAAAATTACTGTCCATCCAAAATATATTAATCCAATAAAAAAGATTATTAAACCTCTTTGGCACAGTGAATATTTTGTAAAGATTTTCTATAAATGACGGACTTATTTAGAGTTGTTTTTCAAAATATTTGTTTTGTATTGTTTTTCCCTAAAAGTACTTTTTCCAAGAGCAAAAATACCATCCATCACAAGATGATAATTGTAGTTGTTGCGTTTTGTGGCGGGGGTATTTTCAATGTTGCTGTTTTTTTTTTTAAATAAATATTTTACTTTTATTTTTGCAGTGATAAATGTTTCCTACGCATTGAAATAACAGAATAACGCCAGAAGACTTTTTCCATCTTTAATAAAAGGTTTTTGTTGTTGCGCTTGACTTTGTATCATAAATACATACATATGATGTACGTATTAAATGAAGACAAAAAAAAAAATTATTTTATTCTGTTCTTTTTGCAACAAATGCAAATTTAATTGCCCAACATACAGCGGACTAGCAATTGTCCGATATTGAATGAATATGGCAAAGTGTTGTTGTTGTATGTTATTGCGGAATAAAGAGAAAAATATATCAACAACATAAAATTATGATGCTACTACTCTGCTCTAATCTGCTCTTGTAGTTGATGATAATGGGGGACGACGATAATAAATGCTTTTTGTATCTTACAACAACAAAATAAAAGCAGTCAGCAAAGAAAAAGTTAAAAAGAAAAAAAAAGAAAAATGAAGAATTAAAAAAGCGGCACGCAATTTAAGTGGGCGTGCCCGGGGGCATATGTCTATAGTTATAATATAAAGACTAAAGACTTGAAACATTCATATATTAAAAAACACGCACAATTTCATATTTATTTTACTCATTCGTGTTGTTTATATGCAAAAACCATTCAGTGAAATTTTGGAGTATGAAATGAAAAACCATTTGAATATTTTAAAAATTAAAATGATATTCTTGATTTTGTTTTTATGAAATTAATGTGGTTTTTTTAAAGTTTGTTTAAATACTATTAAAACTGTAAATATTTTTTTTTTCAGAAAAGTGCTACTGGATTTTATTTTATAAAACTTAACTGTTTTGAATTGTGTTTTTTTTAAATTTTTTTAAGAGGAAATAACGGACCGTTTTTTGTTATCAAATAAATGTAGGTTTTAAATTTAATATCGTTTAAAATTTCGTTAATATAAAAAAAAAAAAATTAATATTTAGGGCTTTTTTTATATTTTAAATTATGCAATCCCACAATATTTATTCGTGATTTGTAGGATTGTGAGAGGAACTTTTTCTTTTGCATATAATTTAAGATACATTTTTTGTTCGTGGAGTATGAGTTTTCTATTTGTGTACACGCGTTAAAATTGCCTTTTCAAATTATTAATGATTTTTAAAAAATTACTATTATAACAAATTGGTAAAAACATATTACTGTTTTGAGATAACGTTTTATTGTTTTTTTATATAAAAAAATTAAGTAGCACGACTCACTGGTGTGATTAGGAGAGAGTGGGTGTGACTCCAAAGTCGTCCCTTTTTTTTAATCTCTAAAAATTCATTTTTTATGTAAATTGTTTCCTTTTTTACAAACATTTTATTTTTTTTAATTTATTTATTTTTTAACTGTAGCAATATTTAATTTTTTACGAATGATTATTGTTTTGTGTAATTCCATATTAATTCAGCTTGTAAGGCAGCAGTTTTTGCACTGGTTATACTTCACTACACGGCCAATATCTAATAATTTTGTATTTTTATAAATGTTCGTGTGAAGTTACCTTAGTATGTATGTATGTTATATTTTATTGTATTATATGTAGTAAACCAAAACAGATTTTTCTTCGTTTGTATGTATGTACCTTGATTAATGTGGATGTTAAGAAAAACAATCCTCAAAATCAAACATACCAAAACATTCGCCCTCACTAACAACTGCAACTACAATGTATTGCATAAACGCCAACATTATTGCAATAAGAATAACAAAACAAATTTGTTACAAAAATAATTGAATTAAATTAAAAAAAAAAACAAATGTAAAGGAATCTTAGTTTGTATTAACAGCAGCTGACAAAATAATTGGTCACATACTACACAAATACACGTTAATGTATTACATATGTACATATGTATTTGTAATTGTGTACGTGTAGCAACTATTCAAGAAAAGGCCATAAACTTTTTTCGTATCTCTCATTAAGAAACACACAATATAAAAAGGCCCTAGAAAAACTGCAGGATACTTAAAAGGGATACATACATTGATGACGAATAAGAAAAGGAAACAAATTGTAGTTTTACATCGTTTTGCAGTTAAGAACACGAAACTTCCTTCTCAGTGTTCATTATTACCATGACGTTTATTATTATTATTATTGTTTTTTTTTATGTTTTTAAAGAAAGAGTCATAATATTGAGGTTTCTTCTCCTTTTTTTTGTTTGTTGCTTCTATGAGCAAGTGTCAAAAGTATATCGATTTAGAGGTGAGTCAATATGGTGTATTCTTTCATCATTGGTCATTGGGATCAATGTACATTTAAGGTAATTAAAGGATTATATATTTTTTCGAGTAAATGAACAAACAACAACAAGTGTATCATTGTAGGACATCAGGTTAATAAACAAAAAGATATTTAAGACAGATGATATTTTTCTTTTGGGAATTTCTCACGTACAACTTAAGAAACTATTTGATGATTGATGGATGTTTAAAAAAAACTGATCAACAAAAGTATTTATTTAAACCAATTGCATTTGTCTTATGTCCTCAAATTCAAAAAAAAATATCAATAAATATTTTTATTTTATTCTGCTGGTCCCGTTTGCAATAAACAAAAAAATCTACCAACAAAATTACTCTTAAGAAAATCTATTAAAAATTTCTAATATTTGCATTGAAAAAAAATACATTTTGCACCAAACACCATAATGCTTTTAGTTTAAACTATTTTTTATGATATTTTTTGCTTTGGCAAATACAAAAAATTTTAAAATTAAAAAAAGAAATTTTAATTTTACATTTTTATAAAAAAAAAAAATATATAAACCTTTTACCAACAAGAAATTCTTATCCAATTTTTTTTATAGAAAAGTTGTTTATTTATAAAAATAACTTTACGCGTTTTAATACCCAGCAAAAAAAATCTTAATTTGAAAGCGGTATATGTGACTAGTGCATCCATACTGCTTCTTTTATTGCTTGACAATTGCCACTAGCTTACAAAAGTGATGCGGAAAATGAATATTTTCAGCAGTTTTTTCAAAAAGATCATTAAGAAGCTATAATGCAGAGCCTCTACGCAAGGAATCTCATACAAAAATCATGTAATCTTTCATTAGAACTGGAAGCGCTGCACAACACACGCTGCCTTACAAAGCTGCTTCCGATTAAGCATAGTTTTTTGCTGGGTAATATACATATTTCAAAGAACTTTTTTTTTGTAAGTGATTTTTTTTAATGTTTTCGCTAAATTCTTTAAAAAAAAACAATTTTTCATAAGAATAATTTTTAAATAGTTTTCAATACTAAACCTTTTTGATAAATTCTCTTTTCACAAGAAATATTTAATAAATTCTGTATTCAAAAAAATTCGCTGGCTGAAATATGTAATCAATTTTTCTTTCTATAGAACAGCATGATAGTATGTGAATAACCACCCTTGTAACCCTTTTTTATAAACGTTTAAAAATATTTAAATTATATAATATATATATTTGGGTGTAAATGTGTTAAGAAATTAAAAGTGTAAAAACAATAATAAAAATTTTTGAATTTTTTTGCAAAAAAAAGATTGAACTTTAAGCGAATTTTACGATCAACCTGTGACAAATCTTTAAATTTATTTAAAAAAAAAACATTTTAATTACTTGGTAACAAACAAACCAACAATTATTTCTGTAAGGAAAATTTGAAATAAATTTAAAATTTCCAAGTCTCTACTCTATTTTGTTTTCAAATTAAATTAACCAATGTTTTGCTTCATATCGTAACTCTTTTTAATTTAGGCCTTTCCTAAGAATTCAAATTGTGTTGTATTTTAAAACTACCTGTAGCAATAAAAATTTAAAAAAAAAAACTATAAAATCTTGTTCACAAAAGAGCAACATAGTTAAGCTTCCGGTTTGTAAGTTTTTCTGTTGATTTTCATTCAGTAAGTAAGTACGTACGTATCTGTTTCATTTATTTAATCTCTTTTATGCCTGGATGTTGCTTTAATTTTTTATGAATAAACACTCAAGTAAGCAGCCTTAGTGTCGGAGTATTTTTTTTAGATTTTGTGGTTTAACTGGGCGCATAATAAAACCAAATAATCAATGAAGAAAAAAATTATTTATAATAAAAACCATTTAAAAAGTAAACTTTAAATAAAAGTTTATTTTAATGAGCAAATTAATTAAAAAAACAAGAGCTAAAAAGTTAATAAAACTATAAAGGGCTCTATATTCTATTGGTGACACGTATTTATTAAAAATATTATTTCAATTTCATTTAATTAAAATGTTTAATTAATTATTTGTTAATGTGATTTCACATGAATTTATGGAATTTCTTGATTATTTCACATAAAAAAATTTGCATAATAGTTAAACAGAGGCAAGAAGTCAACCTGCTGATTTTTAATGATCAAAAGGTGTTTAAAACTCAACTATGCTTAAGATTATTTGTTAAACATTAATTTATGAATTTTTGTAAATTAAATTCCATTTAAGAAAATTAACTACAGCTTAAGCTAATAAAATTCCAAGATTCTGCTTAATTCTTATTATTACAAAGCAAATGAATTAAAAGTATTTCTGGGATAAATATTTAAAAAAAAAACAATTTACAGGTTCGTATAAAACGAATAAAAAAAGCTAAACTATAAAAAGTTAAAAAAATATATCTCTGTTAAAAAAGAGCATAATAAAATTTTAACATTTGTCTATTATCAATAAATGTTCTAAAACTATTTTTAATGGAAAGATGCCAATGATATTAATAGGTGACTTTATTGAGGGTGTAGCAGCTCAAGTGGTAAACGAGCTTAAGCAATAAACTTGCAGCCAAATTTAAGACTTAGAAACTCAATCTACAATAAAATTTTTATAAAATAAAGCAGCGGATATATAACGCACAGCCGCATTGTTTCCAATAAAACCTAATGGCTCTAAGTTTATTTATAAAATATTGGTAAACCAAGCTTACCCCAACACAACGAAGAACTTAAAAATTAGCTCTAGCAAAAAAAAAAGTGTTGTCAATTTACCGACACAAATGTAAAAGTCTTAAAATGATAATTCACTACAAGTTGTACGACGTGTATTTTTTAATTAAAGATCAAGTATTAAATAATCAACAGCAAATTGAAAGTTGATGCTTTCATACAGGGTGGCACAAAAGCAACGTCATAATGGGAATTCGCTTTAATTTTGGAAAAATGACGTACAATGTGTTTGTGCTTTCACATCTACATATGTATGTTATAGATACAAACAGCGCTTATTTTTTTATTTCTTACAAAACAATAAAAGATTTTCTTTTCCGCCACTTTTATTTAAAAAAAATTATTCTTTACAATTGATCAACTAAATATTTTTAAAAATGTTTAGATTTTAAATAAACAAACTTAATGAGTGTCCATTTTACAATAAACGAGCTAATTGTTATTAGTGTATAAATAATCCTTATAGTTTTTATTACGAATTTAGTCAATCGATTTAAAAAAGTCAGCAACAAAATTTTGCTAATCTGGGAAAAACGCTGTCATTAATATTGTTTTATCTTCTTGATGTCTTAAGTATTAAGATAGTAGTTAGGCACCTCATATGGGCAAAAATAACGCAATTTGTATGTCTGTATGTGTATGACTTTTAAAAAACCCATTATTTGTAAAGAGCATTTCAGTACACTGTGATATATTCAAATTTAGAATCTGCAACCTGATCACTTTTTGTAGTGTTGACTTATTTGTACCTGCAGTACCAAATCAGGCAAATTTTGACATCGATAGCTTAATGTGGTCCAGTTGCATATAAAATTCATAATTAAACCTATGCAACCGAGAGTAAAGAACCTCATTTACAATCTCAATCTGATTTTAATGATCCAGTTTACAACTTAAAGTTGTCAAACAAAAAACAGTCTTATATGTATATAAGCATCTACAAAGATTAATATAAGAACTATTTTCAATGAATTAGGTATTGGGTTGTTTAAAATATGTCACTCAAACTACACTTCTAACAATCCCGCCATGAACCGAGAATCTAAAAAAGCGTTAACGACAAACAAGAAGAAAATTTTCATCAGGCTATTTTTATCGTGGAAAAACGATACCAGAGCAAATACAGCTCTCGATTGTTAAAAAATTTTCATTTGACGTTTGCAAGGCACCAGCCTCAAGTCAATTACTCCAGAAAATCAAAAATTTAAGTCTCCAAAAAACACACATATATCATATTTTTTCACTTTAGAAGTTCAAAATAAAAAAAAAATAATCCAAATTAAAAATGAATCTCTGTCGATCCTTTGGCGTAAAACCAAAATTTTGTCATTTAATCATTAAAAATTTTTGTTTTATATTTTTATTTAATTTTGTTTAATAAATATTTTAATAAGAAAATATTTATGCCCCTTCTAATATCTAAAATCTATAGTAGACAAAAACCACAAATTAGGAAAGTGATTTTAATCATGATTTTTGTGGTTGTTTCTTTTTTAAAAACAATATTGACTTGTTAAGAAAGTCCGCATGCGTAAAAGTTGTTTTTGTTACTTGTTTATTGTTGTTGTTGCGAGATGAGTTTAACTGATTTTTATATTAAGAGTATATTGGCCATAATATCTTTTATTTATGATCGTTGTAACTAATTTAAGTTTTCAGTGTTTTTTTGAAAATAAGAAAGAACTAAACGGTTTAGTATTTCGTTCCCACACTTTTACTAAAAACCAACCAATTCTGGCAGACACACTTAAAATTTTTCAATATTCTTTCACCGAGAAAGAGAGAGAGAGAGGAAATGATAGATAGTCTGCTGACTTTTTTCTTTTACAGTTCGTTTTAGTCCGTTTTTTTAATCTCAACAGGTGAATTCATTTAATAGTTTGTTTACGAAGAGATACATATTTTTAAAATCAGTTTGTTACGTTTATCAAAAGATTAGATTATTTTATTATTGAAAAAAAAAAATAGATTATCGATGGCTTTTGTTGTTAATGGTGATAAAGTTGTGAAGATGTCTGCTGCTGTCATTTAATTTCATCTTTCATTCAAAGATTTCAAACAGTTATGGGTTTAACATTTTATTATTATTGTTTTTATTTTTTAAGGCGTGAGGGACACATTAATAAAAAATACATTCAAAACTGTTAAGATTAACGAAACATTATTGTTATTTTTTTTAAATAGTTTTTGTGATTTTTGCTATAACTGGATTATGATTTTGTAAATTAATTCAAAAAAAAAGCAAATTGGATTATTATTTTTGCCCATAGGCAAAAAGTTAAGCCATTAACTTGACCTTTTTATTTTATTAATATGGAAATATCAAATACATAATCCAATTATAAAACAACTTAATTAGACATTTTTGTAGGCCTCTTATTTTATTATGAGAAATACAAAATAGTTTTCAATCATCATCACATTGTTAGTTCGAGGTGTTTTGGATGGAATTGGAAATATTTATCGTAACGAAAATGTAATGCCCCTATTATGGTTTACAACTCAACTTAGTTAAAACAACCCAACTTTAAAACAACTTAACTCTTTTTTGGTATTACGGATTACAACTTGTTCTAGTTGATATTTTATTGATGTTGTAGTCTTAAAAGTGACGATTTTACCGTTGAATAAATAGCTGATGTTATTGTGACGAAAAAAACACAAAAAATTTTAGTTAACTGCTTTCAACTTTTTGTTAATAAAAACAACTGCTAGTTATGAGTTGTAATTTTTGTCAACCTCACAAGCACAAGTTGTTATCCATAATACGGAATTGCAAAATTTCAACTGAAGTATAGTTGAGTTGTAAACCGTAATAGGGGCATAAATCAAATTAAAGAAGTCTGTACAAGTGTTATAAGAAAACATCTATTGGAATCATTTTTTTTTAAAGAAAATTAAAAATTTTTTGTATAAAAAAGAAGTGTTGTTGTTTGTTTTAGTATTTAATTTTACATTTAAAAAAATCACCTTTTGAGCTGCGACTCTACAATACTCTTACTCGTTCCCTAATTGTTATTAAAATTATTTTAAAAAAACCCCACCTAGAGAAAAAATATGATTGAGCAGGGTCACGGTAATATGATCACAGACTATTTTAATATTCAATGATCACTGCAATTGTTTTATGATTGCCACAAACATATTATTGTTGCAGCTAATTTTGTGCGATTGACTGAACCATGACTATGATCAAAGAAATCATATAAAGGGTGATGGTAATCATTTACTTAGTTGTGGGTTATCATAAATATGTTGCTCTCAAAATATATGACAACCATAATCTAGGAGCAACAACCATATTTATGATTATCGATAATCAAGTTTATAATTAGGACAAACATATAATTATTCTTCCAACCATATATATGATCTTCGTATTGGCGTAAAATATGACTACAACCATAAAATGTTTCATTGACCATAGTATTTTTTAAGTATTCTGTGATTATGTTCCGTGATCATACTCAACCATGTTTCTCTTTGCGTGCAGTTAAAACTCAACCTACGTGCTGTTTCACACTCATCAAAACAAGTCTCGTCAAGGCTGAGAGGAAGAGAAAATGGAAAGGGGGACAGATGTCTGTTCCTCTTTCTCCTAAATACTCAGACTTGACGAAACTTGACTTGATGAATGTGAAACAGCACTAAAGAAATGAAAATACAAAGTTTGGCCTAAAAACTTATAATTTTAAACCACTGTCGGATATGGGGAGCAAATAATTCGATAAATTTAAGAATTTTGTCTTAATTTTGTTTGGGAAAATATCAGGAGTCAAACAATATTTTTTAGTTTTATAATAAAAAAGTTATGATCTAAAAACGAAAAAAAAAATCAAGCCTGAATATAAAAAATTATTTTATTAAAGTCAAATATATATCCAACCAATAACGATAATGTAATGTTGTAATCATGTATGCAGAAATCAAATCGATTAATATTGGCGAAAGTCACATGTACCGAAATATTTTTTAACCTTTTTTTGTAATGAAGTTTAGACGTTTAATATTTCGCCTCTTATTTTTATATATCAGAAAATGTACTGAAACTTTTTGATACATATACAAATCAATGAAATACGACAAAACAATCGACAAATTTCAACAACTTTGTTAATGTTGTTTACTAATTTCAAGCATCGCAAAAACTGTCGCATGCAATACAAAAAAGTCTTAGAAGAAACTATGAAAAAAAACTTATGAATGAATTTGCAAAATTTAAATAAATACCATTCAAGCGTGTATGATTTTTTGTTAAGACAATTTTTTTTTCAAAAAAAAAAAAAAATATATG
>NDXZ01025808.1:0-12532 GCA_003055125.1 Paykullia maculata | reverse complement strand
TAATTAAAGGTAACTTTATTAGTCACTTTACCTGTAGGTACCTTTAACTATTTTGAACTTTATAGTTAAGATGTGAAAAAAACATAAAGCGGCTTAGCAGTTCAAAATTGCAAAGTTTTTGGAAAAGTTTTCGTTTTAATAAAATTTTTGTTTTGAATCAACAATAAATTTCAAAAAAAAATATTTAAAGCTTAATAAATATCATATACAATTTACAAATAAAACCTTTAATGAACAAACAACTTTTTATAAAACTGTAGGATTTGTAGGTCAAATAAATATTTTTGTTTATTTTTTGACAATTATTTGATAAAAAAATAGTTTTTTTTAAATATACATACTTATGTGTATCTACATACTTACATATATTTAAAGCATTGCATGTAACGTGGTAAAGTTTTAACATTGTATTATATCGCTTTCTCGTTTTAGCAATTATTTCGATCACAAAATCCTGGTCTTGCTGCCGCTACAAATGCTGCCGCTGCCGCTGCAGCAGCTGCGGCTGCTTCAACAGCTGGTGCACCTCCTGGCGCGCCCAATGGCACAATGCAACCGCAACAAATGCAAATGGCTGCTGCCTCACAACAATTTCTGGCTGCCCAACAAAATGCTGCATACGCAGCACAACAAGCTGCACCCTATGTGATTAATCCAGGTCAGGATGCAGCCCCCTATATGGGTTTAATAGCAGCACAAATGCCACAATACTATGGTGTTGCACCTTGGGGCATGTATCCAGGCAATTTAATACCGCAACAAGGCACACAACCAAGAAGGCCGTTAACGCCATCACAGCAAGGAGCCGAAAATCAATCTTATCAGGTGGGTAGAAAAAAAAGAAAAAAAAATATTTGTAAAACTTTAAAAATGTAGAAAAAACGCTTTAAATATAAAATTTGTGTAATTTTACATGTAAATTAACTTTAAACAATATTGTAAAGTAATTCATTATTTAGCTGTAAAATTCACAATATTTTGTAAAAATATAAATACAATGAAACAATTTATATATATAGATTAATATCGTATTTTATATTGTAAAATCTTAACATAAACATAAAACAACAAAATATTTTCTCTTTATTTTTTTCTCCTTCTCTCTCTCATGTGGCTGTGTATTTTTCTTAAATGTATTTACATATAACCCATCCATTCCTTCACTCAACAAAACAAAATCTAACTTTTGTATAAATAATAATCGAAACAAAACAAAAAATAATAATAAAAATAAAAATATGCTAAATCAAAACCCATCATAACTCTAACAAAATAAAACATCTAAAACAAATATTGTGTGAATAAAATATGAAAAACAAATAACTAAAACATCAGGTCATACCGGCATTTTTTGATCAGAGCGGTTCGCTTGTTATGGGACCACGTACGGGAACACCAATGCGCCTTGTTAGTCCAGCACCTGTTTTAGTGCCACCAGGCGCCGCACGTGCCGGACCACCACCACAAGGTCCACCCCAACTCTATCCGCCACAACCCCAAACAGCCCAACAGAATTTATATTCACAACAAAATGGTTCAAGTGTTGGAGGTAAGAGATTTTTTTTTTACAAATTTTCTTATATTAATCTTAGGTTGCATGTAAATACGAGTATAAATTAAGGGCAACTTGTAAATTTGAAAAGAATTTTGTAATAGTGAAGAGCTTCACACGCTTCTCTCAGCAGCTTAACTAATCACTGTTTTTGTTTTTTTACGCAAATGAATATTAATGTACAGAAAATTAAAATATTCAGTAAATAGTTATGTACATATATTCAAAATTAAGACAAATATTAGAATATTTGTCATGAAAGGACGAAATAGCTACTTTTGTGGTAATATTAGTTTTATATTTTTTTTTTACAGCGAGGTTTTGAAGATGAGCGTGCTAATTTGATTATTATACCCTTCACACATGAGGTAAGGGTATATATAGGTTTGTCATTCCGTTTGTAATTTCTTCAATATTCATTTCCGACCCTATAAAGTATATATATTCGGCATCCTTATAGATAGGGAAGTCGATTTAGCCATGTTCGTATATTCGTCTGTCCATGTGTATGTTGAAATCAAGTTTACGTAGCTCATAGTCACCAAGGGAAATTTGGAAATGCTTTCAAAAAAATCGGTATTGAAAACTGGGAAGATCCATCAATAACCGGCTGAGATAGAAACAAAAAAAGATGACCGCCTGGTTTTTTTAAGTTTATTTTTTACTCGAAAATTATTATATATGTGTGTAAGACATGTCCTTTGGGGAATTTTAAAGAAAAAAGGGATATAAGCAAAAATAAAATTGTTTTTTTTTTACACAAAAATTATTATATTTGTGGGGTTAGACATGTCAATTGAGGAAAAAAAAGAAAAAACAAATTTTTGTTTACACAAAAATTATTATATTTGTGTGTTTTTAAAAAAAATTTACTAATATACACACATAGATACACGTAGTGAAGGGTATATAAGATTCGGCATAGCCGAATATAGCGCTCTTACTTGTTTATTTTAATATTGTTTTTGAGTTCAGCCTAAATTGGAAAATAAATCATATTTTTAATGTTTTTCTTTACACAATCTTAAAGGTGTTCTTTCTCTTCCTCCAGTTCTTTTTTAAATTAATTTACGGGATGTTTTATACTTATTCTACTAATTGACCTAATGACAAGCTGCTAAAATTGACATACAAATGTAAAAAAAGTCTAAAGTAAAACTTAAAAGCATCCTAACAAATCAAAATTAGATCAGTTTTAAGAATACCTTATCTAATTGATAACACTACTTTACAGTACATCTGTGGCCGGAATAATGGTAGCTGTTGTTGACTACATATGTTACACAGATTTCAAATATATCAGTAGGTAAATATTACCAGCTCTAGTTTTCGAGACATAGCTATATGTCAAAAATGAAGACAGTTGCATGACATACGTTAGTATAACTGTAGAACAGTTTGTCTTATTCAACTAAAACAAAAATGCAAAATTCGACAACAAAATTGCCATGAAGCTATCGATGCTGATAATGTTTTTTTATTTACTCAGTTGTTTAAGAGATATCGGGAACCTTATTTTTGTCAAGTAGTGTAATTGACGATTAATCGTTCAGTCAAATAGTACTATTAGGAGTAGATTAAAAAAATTCATAAGTTCTATTTTTAAATATTTGAAATGATGGATGAATATAACTGTTATATACCTGAACATATGTAAAATATAAAAAGAAAGCGTTCAAAGTTGCTACTAGGTTAGGTGGACACTTTGGGGAGGTTAGACACATAATTTCCAAAAATTCAAATTAATTCTAAAATATGATTTAAAAAAATCAAAAATACTTTGAAACAAAAAATTAATTCAGTAGTTATTTGAGTTAAATAATGAAAATATAGGTGTTTTTAAACAATAACAGGTTATTAATTAATTTATACATTTTTAATAATTTGGATTTCTAATATTCAAAGTTTAATGTTATACTTTCTTGCCAAGTACTTTGCTTTTTCCCAAATTATAAAGTATTTCGAAACTTCACTCGATTTTTATTTATTTTTTATTTTTAAAGACGTCTTTTTAAAAAATTAGCATCAACCGTTACAATTTTAGCGTTATTTATATTCAGACAAGTGTGTGGGCTTTTTTATATTTATTTTTAAATCATTGTCTTGTCTTTGACGTTTGTGATTATATATTTAAAATATTCGCAAAATTTTAGCTAATGCGAATGCGGATATCTAAATTAAGCAAATGTTTTACGAATGTGAACATGCGTTACATGGCTTAATTAATAATAAATAAAAAAAATTAAATCAAACTTTTTCTCTATTATTACATCAAACGAGTCACAGTCTACTTTCTGCCATTAGGTGACTACTAGTTGTAGATAATAATGTAATATAACGTATAAGAAAACTTCCTTAACATTTTAATTTTACGTGGCGTTGCAACGCATAGCGGGTACAGCTACTGTT
The DNA here is from genome assembly GCA_003055125.1 of Paykullia maculata. Classification (NCBI taxonomy): domain Eukaryota; kingdom Metazoa; phylum Arthropoda; class Insecta; order Diptera; family Rhinophoridae; genus Paykullia; species Paykullia maculata. Next base: position 8,571 of record NDXZ01025808.1, on the reverse strand, counting down.
TAAAAAATGTGAATAAATTTTGACCAATATTTAAAGTTTTTTTTAATGAATTCTTTGCTTATAATATAATGATATAGAGAATTAATTATCAAGAAATATTACTGTTTTAAAACAAGTTTTAATAACTGCAATTATTAAAAAAAAGTCAATTTATTTGTTTGTTCACTTGGTTTAAGTGCATTAAATTTATTGATATGACTTTTCACATATTTATTTAAGTAGAATTTTTTTAACAAGATTTTTTTATTGCAATTTTTAAATTTATTAATTGTTTAAATATTATACATTCCATGTAATTAAGTTTTTTTTTTAAAGAAAAAAATTATATATTGTATATTAATATATTTTATTAGTTATTTAATATCTTTACATACGCATACAATATACTTCATTAAACTTTTTATTACCATTTTATAAATAACAATAAACTGTTTTTAAAAACAAAGTAAATTACTCAATGTGGCAAATTAATTTAATTCATTTTAACAGTATATTAGGTTTTTGCGTTTACATAATACAATTATTTATTAAAATCAATATAAAAAGAACGAAACACTTTTTTTAACAAAAAAAAAAAACTAATTTAAAGCATACTTTAAGGTTAAAAATGTTAATAATAAAGCATAGTTTTAGTAAATTAATTGCTAAAGAAATATGTTTAATATATATGTATGTATTAATTTTATATTGAAGTACATCTAATTGTATTTTTTGTTTTTTCCTACTTACCTTTTATAATTTAGTTTATTTATTTTTCTATTATCTTTAAATTTTATTTTTTTTGATATTAAGAAAATCGATTTTGTAACTAAACAAATGAAATTATTTCCATCACATGTTCATCACAGAGGCATGTGTATGTTTGACAGGTAATTGTCAGTCAGGTATCAAATGAAAATAGAAATTATACTTCATATACATACAACACTTACGTGATGTCAGCAGCAGGTAACATGTCAGTTTATTATTACGATTATTGCAAATACTGCAATGTCTGTATGAGTGAACGTTATTGAATAAACTTTCGAAAGAATTTATTCATTTAAAATTAAGGCTACACATTTTTAAAATTATTTTTAAATTTTAAGGTTTGCAATTTTAAATGGAAATTTTACAAGGAAAAGATTTCGAGTCAGTGAAGTCCGGTCAACACACAAAATATTAAATATATATTATAATTTTGGTAATTTATGAGCATTATGATGAATTCCAAAAGTGTGTCGGAAAACTATGGACCAACTTAAAACTTATTCATGGTTTTTTTTCCGTCTTCTCATTTTCGGAGATGGGGGCAAAATTCGGCTGAATAACTACGTTTATATAACCTTAATTCTGTTGAATTGTTTGTTATAATATAACAATTTTAAACCATTTTCGGTCATATGTACAAACATTCTAAGCCGAATATTGTACCTAACGGAAGCCCTTTTTAGGACAGTAACAAATGTCTTAAAATAGTCAAAAATATAATATTTATTCAATAGAAAGAGGATATAAATTAAAGATCTTTTACTTCGCAATGTCCTAATTAGGAAAGGAGATTAAGTTTCATACCATAAATTTTGTAATATAAATTAGTAAGATAGATTTTATATCATGTATAGGTATGTAAGTATTTTAGATACTTAATATTTGACCTTAAATATTTTTGATATACATATACTCAGGTGCAAATACAATTACTAACGAAAAAATTTTAATTTTACAGTGTTTAACAATTTTTTTTATATATTTCTGTCACTTCTACATAGTAACTATTTTATTATAATTATCTACTGTTGTTTGCAATTGAACATGCAGTTTACTTAACCCTAAATGTATGCTTTTAATTATGCATAAATAATGTATGCATGTGTACTTAGATACATATACATATTCTAAATTTTTCTTGCATTAGGTATAGTTCATGTTTATATGTATGTTCTCATTTGTGTCCATATGTATGTTAGGACAGCTTCAATTTTTTTGTTATATTAAGCATATATCATCTTCATGACCAATTACAAAGTTTTATATACACACTTACAGATACACACAGGACCCATACATAAACAATTTAAAATCTCTAGTATTAATAATTGTAATTGTAACTTGTTTTACAACACCAACAACACTGTGTTTTCAGTTTGTATAAATGTTAAGTCAGTAAGAGAGATAGAAACTTATTTTGTACCACATAAATAAGGCTACTTCATTATATCATTGGGCATTATGTTTTATAACTTAAAAAAGAATTCAAAAAATAAGTTTTTTTTCATGGACCTAAACAGCTTTTTGAATAATTTGCATGATTTGTTACAATTTATTTATACTTAAGGTATATTTGTGTAATTGAAAACTTTTCCTGATGCTCTATAGAAAACAATGAAGTGTTTTCAATTTGATAACAAAAATGCAAAGGGAGCTTTTGAAATCTCTATAGGATTCTTAAAAAAGCAAGTTTGCTTTAAAATGTGTGACCATTTACTATTATTATAATGTGCAGACAATTTATTTGCTTGTCTTGAAAATGTATATTTTATATTTCAATATGTCTTCCACCTAAAGAAATATTTCTAACAAATTCTTCTAGGAAAGCTAATTGTAAAATTATCTTTGGAACTGGGTACAAAAGATTTCGTTACGGCCGATTACACGTGTATCTTTTTTTTAACATCCTTTGTTAAATAAATTAGATAGAAAACATGTGTTTTTGTGTCTGTATTTTCTTGTACGTATGTATGTACTTATACATAAGTACATACGTATTTAAAAGTTAATGTATGTAATAGCAAATAAAAAGTGTATATTTTATGTCAGTAATAAAATTGTTTTTGTGTCTTAAACATACGTATGAGATTTAAACAACAATTACTTGTTACACTTTGTTAAAAAGGAGAAAAAAAATTTTTTATAAAAAAAATAGATACTTTTTCCTTTTTCTACACTTTCAAAATCTTTGCATCAACTGCAAGTCCTTGTACTTATTTTGTTCTCGTTATGTTTTATTGATAATAAGTGTTGTGTGCTTTTGCATTGTATTCACTCTTATAATCACAATAAAGCATAAGAGCGCGGGGGCATAAGTACAGGGGAAGGGAAAAAGAAGAGTTTGCACCTGTGTTTAGTTAAATTGGTTTCTTTATAATTTTAAAGAGTTTAGGGGTGAAGAAGTATTATATTTTTACTTGATAACCTACAGTCTCACCAGGGGATTTTACTACTGCATACATACATTTAAACATTTTTACATGAATGCATGATTTTGTCTGTGTTTTTGTTGAACTTGTACTCCAATCTAACCAGGTTGTATCAAATAAAGCTTTTATTGTTGTTGTTTATGTCTGCAACATTTTCACTAATTTTTTTCTCTCCTCAAACTAGTATACATTTCATCATCCTTACCTTACTTTCTCTCTCTCTCTCTCTCTCTTTCTCTCACTATTTAAAGTCTTAGTGTATGTTGGTAGCTATTTGTTTTTTTTTTCGACGTCTAGTCTGTTGGTACAAATCCCTTTTGGCAGAATTATTGTTTGTTTTGTATATTTTGTATTATGGTGTGTGTTTGCGTTTCATTTTTTCCAAGTTCTGTTTGTTTAATATTCCACCTGCTGCTAACCTTATGTTTAGCCTAACTACCCCTAGCATAATCAAGAAAAAAAAAGTAAATAAAAATTTGTCTGCATATACGGAGTTTGATGTTGCTTTTATTTTTCGGTCATTCGAGTAGTACATGAAGTTAGATACTAATGTAATTATTGTTGTTGTTCAATTACATTTGTTGCCCCCGAACATTGTAGAGTGCAAAGAATAAATAATTCACTTTCTAAAAACTTTGTATTGGATTTAAGTTTAAATTCAATTTGATGAAGACTGTTTAAAAACCAGTCGCCCCAAAGTATGCTTTGTTTGGATTAAAAGTAAAAAACTATAGCTTTGATTGAAAGATAAGAACAGTTTGCAAAATAAAATTTTCGTATATGGGTGATAGTTTCGAAACTTATTAAAGCTAATATTTGTTGAATAGAAAATTGAAGAATTTTTAAGTATTTTTTTTTCTTTTGTGTTAAACAGATTCAATAAATAAAAATGAAAATAATAAATCACTTCCATGCGACCAGGGCCGTACATATTCTAGCCTACACCGCAATACACATACATACATACATAGAAAAAATGGAGAAATATATGCGAAATTTTTAATGCGATTCCAATGTAAGACTTTAATTAGCCAACTTAATTTACAATAGTTTTATGAAGTCAAACTTAGTGACCTAATGTTCCTTTTAGCGGCTCAATTTGAAGTGTATGAATGAAAAGTGGGATGAAATTCCTATTTTGACTTGTTTTTTATGTTTGTTTCAAAAGAATATTTACTATTTACTAATTGAATATAAAGCAAAGTCTGTTTTTAAAATGTTTTCAAAAAAATATTTAAACATTTTAAGCAAAAGGTTATCAACAACTTCAATTTAATCCCAATTATCAATTTAGGACACTATGTTTACTAAAAAAAATGTTTGGTTTTTCTCCCCTAGAGCAGACAAAATTGAATTTAGTAGATCTCTTGAGTGTTTAAAATCTTGCATATATAATTGTTAAGTGCATTTTTAGTTATAGGTATTTAAATTTGAAATTAAAGGAATCACTGCTATTTTTTTGCATAAAGGATTTAGGCAAATTCGCTATTAAAATTGTAAATTTAAATTGTTAAATTGAATAATATTACTTTGCAATATGCAACCTTAAATAATCGAATGCCTTAAAATAGACATAAAATATGTATACATTTAAACATTTAATATATGTACATATGTATGTATGCATGTTTGTAGACATCTATAAATGTATATTCTAAGTTGTGAGTTAATTCATTTCTACTAACAATATAAGTTTATCATGTGCTAAAGTAGTAAAATAACTTAAATAAAAAGCAATTTATCAATGGCGTTAATGCAATTTATTCCCTTAAAGTTTGGAAAAAAAGTAAGAAAGAAAGTTGCACACAATTTGCCATAGCATCCTTTGGGTATCAATTTATAGCTAAAATACTACACATTCAATGAATTTTTAAAGTGGATTAAGCTTTGATGCGAATAAAATTTCAAAAGTAAAAATAATATTTTAGGCAAATTAGAGTGGTTCCGGAATGGCACAATATAAAATGAAAGTGAAAAATGCCAAATTTATTATTCTTATATGTACATACATATGTAGATTATGTTCATGCAAATTTATATAGTATTTTGAACTTTAATAATTTATGTAAAATTTTAATTGAAAAACAAATTATATTTAGTTTTGCATATTCTTAAACAGCCTTTGCCCTCAAAAAGTGTTACTTTTTATGCAAAACTGTCTTAAAATCATGAAAATTCTTAAATTTCAATTCAATTGATTTGTAATGAAATAACTTTGTAAACAAAACCTGCTCAGTACAGTTCACTACAAAAGTCACAAAGTATTTCCATGCTTTTTTCGAATAAATCGTATTTTTATTTAAGCTTTTTCCTTTGTGCTTATTTTTTTTTTTTAATTCTAAAATGCAACGAAAAATATATTTTTGTTATCGCAATGATAATTGGGTTGTATTTTTATGTCGGTAATACTACATTCATTTGCTTTTCGTACTGTAAAATACTGCCATATTCGTACAAATATTGTTACTGTTGAAAACTGAGTTCACAAAAACTTAATACTTTGACAACTCTATTTGAGAGTGTTTGTTAGCAAATATACGCCAAAATTGTTATATAAAAAATTTGACTAGTGTTTGTAATTTATTTTAAAAATTTGCATAAATTTAAAACTTTTTCAGAATTTCTCACGATTTTCTCACTTTTTTATTTTTATTAAGTTAAATTATGTTTAAAAGTTAAGTTAACATTACTGTTCATGTCAAAATTTTACGCTCTTATTTAGGTAGGTCACTTCGGCATTAACACTAGGCGCCATTCAACGCAACGCTCTACGCTATAATTTAGGTTAGACTGTTAATTTTATAAATTAAATAAATTAGAAATCAATCTAAAATCATTTATAACTTTAAAAAATGTTTAAACATGGAAAGTTAAAGTTTAAAAATTTGATTAAAAAAATGTAAAGATTGTTTTGCACAAAGTTGTGTCGGTCAGTGCTAATCGTATTTAGTAAAATTTATTCTCAATTATTTTGTTAATTACAAAAAGAATTGGACCATATTTTGGCATTTTCTTTCCTCAATACCAAACTGCATTGAAAAATTGTGAATGTTTTGTTTAACTTTAATTTGTGTTTTTAAAATAAAAAATAAAATTTATAACACGTTGAATAAAGATTTTTATACTTATAATATATATATATAAATATTTTTTTTAATAACACTTGTTTAAAATTTCTTATAATTTTATATAAAACGTGTGACAACAATTTTTGTAGCGCTAATAAATAAATCTATATATATTTTAAAACTTACTGCAAATTACAATTATATGCATACAAGATGTAAACGTTGATAACCAAAATAATTACATAACATGGAACACACATGGGATTAGATGTATGAAGTTAGAAACCAATGACCCATTTACAGACATTTTGTTGTAAATTTTGAAAACAATATATTTTATTAGCCAATTTGCTTACATACAAATTGAAAACTTTAATGCCGTTACCTTATTAATGAACCTTTTAAATATTTATCTTTCTTTAAAATTACATTTTTTATCGGAAAATCAGTTCAGCTTTTATGATTCTCTTGATTAAAATTTAAAATCATCAAACATTTATTGTGTATCCTAATATGTATATATGTATGTATGTATGTTTGCTCATACGTACATACATATGTATGTTGAAGATATGTGTGCGTGATGAAATCCCAAAACATTAAAATATATTTTTGCAACGTTTTTAATAGTAAAGCATTAAAAATACCCTTTTATAGATGTATGTATGCGTGAGCAATGTATCATGTATGTGAATTAATATCGGTAGATATGTATATCTGTGGGTATTTATAAATGCATTACATTTTTATAAGTTAAACACACACATATATACATACATATATGTAGATATATTTTGTATGAATTTATAAAACTATTAATATATTTTTAGTTGAGTGTGTTCATGCACTTATGCCTTTGCATGTGTTAAAAGTTACGTTGCGTGTTCGTATAAATGCGGTTATGAAAAAATAAAAAATTAAAAGTATTTATTTGTATGATCTAACGCGAACTCGAACCCATTTAATACCCTACACCACAACACATACATAGATTTTTATTGCGTTTCCCACATACGATATTAGTCATTCAAAGTTTTAATCTACATACATATTTCTAAAAATTGTATGATGAATAAGGTGGTGTCCGGGAGTGGGCCTTAAATACGCTTTAAGATTAATTATAGACAGCCATTGCTTATTCGATTCACAAAATGTATTGAACTGATTTTTGACTTCACAATCATCAGCGCAATCGTTAACCATCCATATAGGACATAAAAACACAATATTTTTAAAATAAATATATATAAAAAAATTATACTTATAAATAATAAGTTCATCCTCTTTTATGGTGCACTTGTCACTGTAACTTAAGTGCCCGTAAATTTTCTAGTGTTTATTCCATAATGGGTTAAAAAAAAGGATTAATTCCATTTAAAATTTTAAAATTTAATTATATTTCATACCAGATGTAACTGCAACACATGCATACACATGTTGTTGTCGTGTCGCTGTCTGTGTTAAATGATTGTTGCCACAATTGTTGCTGCTACTATTGCTGATTCTGCTGTTATGGTTATTATTTCTATTGCGATTCTTTTATTAAAACAAAACATTTATTTAGTTTTTTTTTGCCATGCATGGGTAATTGTTAACAATAATTGTTTTGTTTATGCATATGTTGGTGTTGGTGTTGGTATTGTTGCACTGTTTTCTAACCAATAATAAAGTATTTTGTTTGTGTTTCTGCCATAAATTGCTGTGAAAATGTTTTGTTAACAATAGAGAGGGAAAAAACGAAAAATAATAACCAAACTATTATGTGTGTGTGTGTTTGTTTTGCATTACATTAAATAAAAATAAATTAAAGTAGACTTTTAGGAGCTGCCTAATTTAATATCGTGTAAAAACTTTGCACCTGCTTATTTGAAATTTACTAGAGACACGAATTGTAATACAGTGTGTTTGTATGTTGAAAGAAAACTTTTAAAAGAAAGTTTTTTTTTATAAAAAGCAGAAGTTCGGGTTTTAAAACTCAGAAGTTTTCTTATGCAAGTAGGGAGAGTAGGAGATGGTAGATTGTTTCTTTCTTCACTGTGCTTTAATAGTTTCTGTTTTGTTACAAAAAGTTCAAAGGATAGGGATTGGGTTTGCAGTAACCGATAGTCGTAACTATGTCTTTAAATGCTTCCCTCATTGACCACGTGACCTAAGTAGTAAGTTCGCAGTTGCACGTGTTAATTTAAAGTTTACAAGCAAAGTTACGGCAAGATTTTTAGCTATACTAATTGCTGTCCTCATATATATTTTTTTTTCTTATAGTCTTTTTCGACTGAGCAACATCTAACATCTACCATCAATTAGCGAAGATGTTAACATCTTCC
>NDXZ01025803.1:9145-20324 GCA_003055125.1 Paykullia maculata | reverse complement strand
ATATTTGGCAATAAAGAAGCTAAGAAATTGATGAACAAGCTCAATTAATATTTTATTCTGAAACAAATTTTTTCCTGCACTTTTTTGAAAAAATAGAGGAAAATGTATTTTAGTGTAACTTTTATGGGTCTAGGTACCCTAAATAGCTCATAAAAACCATATTTTAACCTCAAAAATTGTAGTTTTGCACAAATTAATATAATAAAATATCTTTATTTTCTATTGTGTTATGTTTTACTATTTGTTTGTATATTTAAAACATATTTGAGACCCCTTTCATCTATATATAAAGTTGAAATTGCCAGATTTTATAAACATTTGTATATACAACTTAGGGTTATAGCCGATGTTTTTTTTTATTTTCAAGGCGTGTGGGATCCGAATATTGTGAAACCATGTCTAAAACTTCAGTGCTAAAAATTTAGCCAAATCTCACAACGCTTTCGGGACCCTCATTGAGGTCGAAAGTCTGATATATTTAAATATTATATTCAATAAATTTGTGAAACTCCTTAACTTTGTCATTATTTTACAAAAATAAATAAATTTGTTTATTTAAATAAAAAGTAAAGTTAAAACAAAGTTTTGAAAGTAACCCTAATATACCCTTTGGGTCAAACAAACCCACAAACTATATTATTTCTTAATTCTTTAATACATATTAAAATGATCATCAATCTGGCTGAACTGAGTATAGGGTTATACTACCTACGTTAAAAGAAAAGTTTTCATTTGTTTTATAGTGGTTTTACTCAAATTGAGATATTCATGAATGAGCGAATGAGCTTAATCCACGAATTTATTTCTAAAATTAAAGTTTTCAGTATCACATTTCTTTCGAATACATGCAATGTGTACTACTGAATTTGACAATGACAAACCGCCAAACGTAAAACGTTAGTGCATGTAAAAAAAGAATATAACAGTTGATTGTGCAAGTAGTACAGAAATACAGGGTTAGTCTTAAGGAATTTTTTTTTTTTAAATCAAAGTTATTTTTTGTCATAATTTTGACAATGTGTGATGAATCCCGCGGGCCGCAAAAATATTGATTGCGGGTCAGTAGTTATAAAGGTCCCAAAAAAGTACCAAGATATAATTTTTACCCTTTAGGCCCTCGAATTTAAAAAAGAACCAAACACCTGCCCGCTTATTTCTTGAGTAAAATACAATGCTTTTTAAATTTTGTTTCTATCTTGTCTAGTTTAGCAAATATAAGGTTACCGATTTTTCCCTTTTTTACCCCCTAAATATTTGAATTTCCAAAAATCCCTTCTTAGTGGGTCTATACTACGTAAGACTAACTTACAGTCCAATCTTTAGCTCTATCCGTTTGGGATGTGCGATAATGAATCAATCAATCATCAGTCACCTTACTATTTTATATACATATATATGTATAAAGATTGGTCGGCTAAATATATATAAATTTTTCTCAAGCGACTAATATTACTTTAAAATTGGTCGGATAAGTTCTTCTTTTTATTTTCTGTTTGCAAATCTCTACAAAAATGAATGTGATTATTAAATATATTTTGCTATTAATATTTATGGCAAATGCAGAACTACAAATCGTTGAAACGGCAACGCTTAAAATTTTACATAAATTAAATTAAATGTTCTACTTCGAAAAAGTACAACGGAAAATATTTTTTTAATTACTTTTAATTTTTTTTGAGACATTTATTTTCATTAAAAATATATTTTAATATTATTTATACAAAATTCATTCATTCTGGCGTCGTAAATTGCATATAAATATTTTTTTTTTTTAATATGCATCATTAAATTTTTTATCATTACAAAAATATTTTTTCATAAAATATTCAATAAAATATCCGAACACATTTTAACCAAATACAAATAATAGTCGCTTTTTTGGACAATACACGATCAAATATGTATGTACATTAGACGACTTGCTAATTGATAACGCCTAAAAGTATGTTGCACATATTTCATCGGAAAAATAACGGTTACAGCGACGTTATAAGGTGACTAAAAGCAACGAGTCATTGTACGACATCGCTAAGTGGTCGTAGCATGGTCGGTAAATTTATTAAACACCTAGCGACCAGAAATGTATCAGAAGTGAATTAAATATGACCGAAATGACTGAATACATTAGAACTTTTGAAATTCTGCAAACAAAGTCACTTTTAATAAACGTGCTTCGTAAAAAGAATATATGTGTTTTAATTGTAATTTTGCTTTGTTTACATTTTTCCAAAGCAAATTCGCCTTGATTTAGACTGTTGTTGTTGTGATTTTGTTGGTTTTGTAGAACTGCCTTGATATCATTGTTGCCGTACTGTCGTTCATAAGTGAACGATTGAACGAACGGGTTAATTTTTGGTAATTAAACGAGAATGAGCGGTTACTGAAGTTAACGATTTGACACAGCTCTAGTACACATTGAAAACTTCATCAGCTAGGTGGGAGTTATTCTAATACAAAAACGAGAGTTTTAATAAACTTTATTTTATTTAGCATAAAATAACATTAAACAAGTAAGAACGCTATATTTAGCGGGGCTAAATCTTATATACCCTTCACCATGTGTGGCCCATTTGGGCAAATGGTTCAATTTTTTTCAAATATATTTTTAGTTTATCTCAAAGCTCCAAAGCGATTATTTTTTGTGTAAAAAAGAGGCTTATATCTCAGACGGTTATTGATGGATGTTGCCAGTTTTCAATAATGATTTTCTCGAAAGTATTTCCAAAAGTTTGATACCACATACAGCCCTAGGGGACCTATGGGAGCTACGAAAACTTGATTTTAACCAACACACGGACAAGGGGATAGACGGACAGACAGACATGGCTTAATCGACTTCCCTATCTATAACTAGTGATAATAAAGAATAACAATATAAATTAAAAGTAGAGAATGGTGGTTGTAGTAAATTTCGTTCTCACTCATTAAGTGGTAGGAAATATAAATATGTATAGGCGACAAGCAGTCACCATACCCTATTTCCTAATAAACTGTGAGATAAATAGATGATATTTACATCCAACACTAATCACCGATCAAAGAGTGCTGAAGATGAAATCCGTAGCTGGTTTCGAAAAGGCATTCCACTCGGCTAGTGTCGGTAAAATTTACTTTTCAAATTATTTTTCATTTATTATCAGAAATAAAAAAATAAATTTTCATAGAAAATTTAAATGAACTAGAGCCAAAGTTAAAACTAAAATAATTGTCTTAGAATCCAGAATATATATATACTTTATAGGGTCACAAATGAATATTGTTGAATTGCCGCATGTGTGAAGGGTATAATAGAAGCAAGAAATATTTTAGCTTCTGAATTTTTGCAGAAGAAAAAAAATTGATTATTGTTCGTGTTGATGTGCTTCCACCATTGAGGCAAATATATTTGTATACCTATATATGTACTCGTATGTACTTATTATCGCTAAATGTTATTTGTTGCCTTTTATGTTCAGTTCAAAATTTTCGAGGCACACAAAAGTGCAGCGGCACAGTTGTTGAGAACTACTGTTCTAAGTAACACAAACAATATAAAGTACTCATTGAAAAGTATGTTATTGCGTAAGAACAAGTCATTATCAGGTTATCCAAAAGCTACATAAAACACACGGACTGACGGTTGAACTAACAGGCGAATTTGGCTAAATCTATAAGCATATAGAATATATATACTTTATGGGGTAGCAAATGAACATTGTAGAAGTTACAAAATGACAAACTTATATATTCTCTTGCCACCTTAAAAATTGTCGAATTTTTTCAAACATCCATAGCTTATATACATAATTTACTAAAATATACTTTATATAATGAGAATGAAAATATACGTAACAAGCAGAATCAAAAAAATTCATAACTTCAATGTACCAAAAAGGCTCCAGGGACAAGTGTTTAAACGACAAGAGATATACCGTAAGCGTACAATAATATAAAAAGAAAAATTTAGTGTTCATTTTACAAATAAATTATTGTATAAATAAAATATGCTTTGTGTTGCTTAAGAATATAAAAACATCTGCAAACAAACAAAATGTCTCGCTTGTGTTATGAAGTTTTCGTTACGTCTGTACATTATTATTTGCTAAGATATTGTGAAAAGAAAAATAAGAATCATTGATATTTTTACCACGGCTCGTAAAGCTCTTGAAACACACACATTTAAATAATAAAATGCTGACATCACGTAACTGATAATTTTTGGACATGAGATAATGGTATTAGACAATATCATAACAACTTGATTATGAAAAAGTTTGGCATCATTGTTTTAAGATGAAAAATTGTCAATTACGTTGTGTCAATCCTTGAGCGTCAAAATAATAATGTTATCTATAAATCGTTCAAACGCTGCTGAGTAGATTTTTGTTTTAGTGCACGCACCGCAAAATATTTTTCTATTTTCATTTCTTGATAATACCAAAATCCGTATTGGCCCCAAAAAAGGTAACAAGTTTTAAAGGAAAGGAAAAATGGCCCCAAAAAATTTTTAAAATATTAACTAAATAAAAAATTAACCAAAGTGAAAATGAAAAATGGGCCCAATTTTTAACATTGAAGAGAACAAAACGAAAACTTTGGGCCATTTTTCATTTCCGAATTCGGGGTGATTTTTTATTTTTGAAATCTCCCAAAATTTTTTATGTACATATATTTTTGAGACTTTTTTATATATTTAAATTTGTTGATACGATGAAAAATGCTTTAGTGAAAAATGGCCCAAAGCGTAAATGAAAAAAGGGACAAAATTTTAAGAAATGCAAAACTGCCCCAAATTATTTTTAAATATGAACGAAATGAAAATGGATAAATTAAATAAATAATTTATTTTTTAAATTCTAAATTAAGGACAATAACACAATAAAACAAAATAGTGACATTAAAAATTTTGTAAAACAATAATACAATTTTGTATCCATAAATGGGATGATGAAATAATTTTCCCACAAAACGTCTTAAAGCTGTAGACAGCCAGCCTTTGGTACTTTAAATACTGGTGGTTTTCAAACGCCGGCTTTGCCAAGGAAAAGTTCTGCGATCTATTTGATTTGAGATTTTGTTATGTTCGTTAATGCTATGACACTGGACAATATGGCAGAAGTACTTTGATTTTGCAAAGCTGGCCTTTAGAAACCACCAAAATTTGAAGTATTGGTACCCTGCAATTTTTTTATACTTGTAAAATCTCAATATTGGATGCTAAACTCTACGGATTTCGACGTTTTCTTGTCGTCTCGCCAAATCTCTTGAAGAACTGCAGTAATTATAAAATCTAGCACTCTTATACAAAATTGATAGTTTTAAAGCACATACTACAGTAAAAAAGTTTAAATAAAATTAAAAATTAGCAAAACTAAAATAAACTTTAAATTACACAACTGATAGTGTTTGTTGATTTTGTTTGTGATACAAAATACGAAGATAACGAATCGGAGAATCCCTCCAATGTCATACAACCTGTCAACTTTATGTCGTAGGCAAAGAAAATTAAAAGCATGTACCACTAGTGTGCATTTATAGGGCAGAGTTTTTGAAGTGTGTTTTGTTTAAAAAAGCTGTTATAGCCGCGCCGTTCTCTAATTAGTTGGCGTTAATATATGTAAGTATGTATGAACATAATTATGTAAAGCATAATGTGTAAGCAATTTACAATGTGGAAAATATGCTGAAAATGTAATGGAAAAAAGTCATTAATACTGTCAATTGTTGCAAACATATTTTTATTTTTAATTATTTATAGAAAAATGTTTTAATATAAAGCGGCAGTTGCCTACTCTGCCAGAGGAAAGTCCGGTAATGCAGACACATACCCAGTTATTTTTTAAGTAGAATACAATGCTAAGAAGGTTACCGATGTTTTCCATTTTTACCCCCTAAATATGCGAATTTCCAAAAATCCCTTCTTAGTGGATTTATGCAAAAGAAGGGGAACCCACAGTCTAAAAAACATGTCTCTAGCTTTATGCGTTTTGGCTGTGCGATGATGAATCAATCAGTCACTTTACTATTTTATAAACATAGATATGTATTATATATGTATGTATATAGTCTATATACATATGTACATATATAATAAAGACTAATTTTTGTTTTATTGATCGGAAAGATAATTAAATACATAACAACATTTAATAAAAAATGAATAAAAATAAACTCATGGCAAAATATAATTAGCAGTTAAATCGCTTAAATATAGATAAAATCATAATTTAAATTTCCCAATTTAGAAATACCCTTAAGTAAAACTTTCATTAATTTCTGTTTATATTATTGCAATGCACAATCTCATCTAGGATAATAACTTAAATTAACAAAAAAAATGTAGTATTTGAAATCGTACATTTTTAGGAATAAGAAATAAAAGCTTTAAACTATTTTCCTAATCACAAAAACTTTATTCACAACTTCTAAATATGTTAGGTTATAACAAGAAAATATTTATTTGTTGTATGATATTATTGTTTAAAGTTGTTTGGTTTGTTGTTGGTTTCAAGCTGCCTATATGATGCATTTGACTGGTGTTTATAACAGATCATCAGTAGACTTTGAACTTACTTCTTGAAAAAATTCAAAAAGTGCAAGAATTCAAACTAAATGAATTAAAATTCTTACAAATCCAAAAAAAAAATTCAAAATTTTCTTCAAGAAGAAAGGTTCAGCTCACTTGGGTCCGATACATACGGCCCCTTTGTGTTAAAAGAAACTAACAAACAATGATTTTATATAAATGTGTTTTGTTTTTCTTTTCCCTTATACATCTGGCTAGCCTTCGGTTAACACTCAATGTACATGTAAGGGCAACTAACAACAAACCTCTTTACTTACTAACAAGAAAATATTTATTTGACGTATTTCAGTAAACCTCTTTTATATTTTATAGGATTATCCCCTGATTTCTATACCTCCGTCGCTTTTATTCGTAACGATAGGAGCAATTGCAATTTGCAACGTGTGGTACTCCAAGTCGGCACATAAAGAATGACAATCCGCATAGTGACAGCAACTAAAGTTTTAGCAGACGCATGTCATAGCACTGGAACGAGACAATTTAAACTAGTCCTGCCTAGACAAGCTTAATCTTACAAGTGATTAGTTAGTTTTGGTCTATCGCTTTATCCGTCCTTATTTCTCGATCTCTTCCAGCCGAGAGTAAAAGGTGTAAACAGTCTATAGTAGAACATTTATCATAAAAGTATTGTATTTAATATATGCCAAGTGGCCGTTTGTACAACACATCACTTCACTCACATATTATTTTTAAGAAACTTCCTTTTCCGTATGATGGCAATTTCATGAAAACTACCACAATTTGTTAAAAAAATGTATTAAATGTTTTTAACCCACGCACAATGGGTTAAACATTTAAGTATTCCTTTTATTTCAAAATAATTTGTCATTCAAAATAATATACATATTTAAATATTTAAATATTTTTATATACATATGTATATTTAAATAGTTAAAGCCATGAAATAATTTTTTAAGAAATTTGAAAATACGTTTACTTACCTAATTATTGACACGAAAACAATTAAGTATACGTATTAAAAAATTTCTTTCACAGCTTTAAATACTTACAACATATTTTCGAATTTGCGCGGGATCTTTTAGACTTATGGTTTCTAGAATAATGTTGGTTAGATTTCTTCGTAGAATCCTAAAGTATAGAGACATATGTACATATGTATATGTATGTATATGTATGTTTGTGCTTTTATCGATGTCAGCAGGTGTCCCCTAAATCGTTTCCATAATTTTTATTTTATTTCTTCATGTGCACTGAGAAGTAAATCAAACAACACGCACTCTATCACACACACATGTACAAACATACATGAGTTTGTTAACATTTATGACTGTATGTTTGTTTGATTGTGTAAAACTAATATAAAGGTAGAAGTAACGAAATAAATTGCTTATTTCCGTATCAAGTTAAATTACGGAGAACTTGTTAGTTTACACTATGCAAAGATGTGTGTAAATGTACGAGTACATATGCAACGTTATATTTTCATACAACTGGCGTGTGTTTACATCAACAACACATAAACAAAAATTTAATAAAAAGATACACTCACACAGAAGTAATATATTCGGGACGACGTACACATATTGGAAAGTTAATTGTATGTTTTCATGGAATTTTCTTCATTTAAAGACACTTGGAAGCGTTACGTTTATTTGCTAGAAACAAATGACTTTTATTAAAACCTAAAGGAACAATTTTTAACTAATTCAAAGATTCCCTATTCCTATTTTTTTAAGCAATCAACTATTTGTAATTATTTTTTGAATATATTTTCTAATAAATACAAATAAATGTTTTAATTAAAAGAAGGATACAATTTTTATAACATCCAATCAAATCTATTAAAAAGAAAAGTAAATTTCGTCTAAATAATATTATGCTGTCTTAAATAACATGAAGGAAGAAAAAATTTAATAAAGAAAGACTTGTCTTAGCATCAATGTAAGTGCGTATTAAATTTTATTTTTTTATTTAACACATTATAAGAGTGCTATTAAAGCGATTTTGTATTATTTTTTGTCAAAATTTTAAGTGATGACAGCAGACTGCCGAAGGAGATTTTCATTAATCAAAAACTGATGTTTTCTATGCAGCGTTTGGTATACGACCCACGACCATTACGTTAAGGCACTGACGTGCTTAGTGACCAAGCACGCCAATTAATTAAGCTTAAGCAACTTAAAAAAACTTTATAATTTACATATATGCTTAGGGCAATGTTTATAATCTACATAGGTATATATGTATAATATCTAAAAGTAAAAAGGGGAACGTAGGATAATCTATATTTATAAGATTCTCGTGACACGGTGTTTGTAATTGAACTCCTCTGAAACGGCTTGACCGATTTTTATGAAATTTATACGAAAATTACCTTTTTAACGTACTTTTTTATATTTTTTGAGTTTATAAAACTCAGGGCATATTGCTCCTAATAGGAGACATAGAAGTACTTTTTCAACTTTTAAGGTACTTTTTTATATTTGGCAAAACGACGCTTGTCGGGTCAGCTAGTAATCCCTATATATATTATACAAATAAGGTGTGCATTTGTATGTTTGTTACTTCATCACGCCAAAACGGCTAAACTGATCTTTATGAAAATTTGCACATCGGTATTTCTTATCTTGGAAAAAACAATATGCTTAATTTTTTTTTTAATTTTGGGTGGGCGTGGCATCTTCCATACAAAACTTACGGTTTTACTCGTATAACTTGAGAACTAGTACACTTAACGTCTCTAAACTTTGTATGGGTCATTATATTATCAATGTGTATAGTTAGACTTAAAATGTACCAAAAGCAAACAGTGAGCCCATACAACTTAAATACATTTTATGGCATATTTTAAGAACTGTTGTTTCCGTGGAATTGCTTACCAAATTTGTATTGTTATATATTAGTTTTGTCTGAGTGACCGGAAACGTACAAGTTAAATTTCAAAAGTGCAAGTTGTACAAGTTTGCACAATTTTATGTCGGCACATGTAGGGGAAAATTGGGTGACGTTAGATTATGTTGTTAGTTGTAATAATATTATGGTCACCATAACTTTTAATCTCAAAAGAAATTCACATTAATCAATTTAACCACATCATTTACTAACAACCAAAACAAAAAAATTAATAGCAGAATAGCAATACTTACTGCAATAAGCAATATATTACTTAGGATAAGTAAAACATATTTGTAGTTCACTTTAGTTTTCTCAGAAACAATTTGCCACTCATAAAAATTGCTTAGTCGGGGTTTACACGAGGAAACAATTGAAAGAAAAACATTTAGTTAGCATTATTCCCGTATTCTCATAATGTACTAACAAAACAAAAACAAAATAAATGTTTCCCTTCCAATTGTTTCCTCGTGTAAACCCCGACTTAGGGGCAAAGATGACAATTTGCTTTTTTAAGAATACACTGATACAAAAAATGAAAGGTAGTCAAGTCAGTCATACTGCAAAGCACTAAAGAAAAATGTTTTTTTAAAAGGGCTATATTAGCAACAATAAAACTGCTGGGTGAGTAATATGTGTAAAAATGTTAAGGTGTCAACTAGTGTTTGCAACATCTTACGACGTTGTTAAATGAACTAATGACATTAAAATAGCATTAATATTAAATGACATTTAATTGTATTCAAAAAGTAACATCAAAAACATGAACAGAAGTCAAATAAAACAAACATAAAAGAAGAAGAGACAACTGTAGACAAAAAAATTAATATAATAAAACTATATAAAAATCTCAATATGTAATGTCAAATGACTGAAAATGGCCCAAAAAAAAATAAATAAATAAACACACATTGCAATAATTTTCTTATTGTTGTTGTTTCTATAATTGTTATTATTGTAGGTTTTGTTCTCGTTGTCCAGCCTAAAGCCATCAAAGCAGATAATTTATTACATTATCAGAATAACAATGGCAGTGAACATGAACATTTATAAAATAAGGGATGCTCTCTACAACAATAAGTAGATAACAAACAAACAAACACATTCATAAATAAATAAACACACTCTGCAATACAAAGACAATTAAGAAAAATGAACATACATATGTATATATTAGGGGAGGTGCAATGTTCGCAAGCTATTCGCTAAATTTTATGCAAATATTTGAAGCGAATATGAGGAGGAATATGAGGAGGTCCATAACAAAACGCAATAATTCTACTTGAACAGTTTTTTAGATACATAAATAAGCTTAATTAAAGCCAAAAAAAATATATATTTTTTTTCAACAGTTGTGGTTAAATAGTTTTCTAGAAACCATACTAAAGTAAAATTCAAGATTTTTTAGGTTTAAAAGGTTAGTCCGACATTAATAAAATAAACTTAGAAAATTTTAGATTTACATAGCCTTAAATCCGTTTATATGTTGTATTTCAATTGGCTCAGTAGTTTCGGAGTTATAATAAAAAATTAAAGCAAAATATATATTTTTTACGTGAAAATAGCAATTTTTTTGTTTAAAAAAATATCAAAACAAATTTAAAACGGCAAAAATTGTTCAGATTTATTGCTTTATCGCAAAGCCACATATAATAGCAACAAAATGAGATCATAAATGAGATCGATTGATTACTTTAAAATTTATTCACAATTAAGTGAACTCGCTCATTTTCACAAAATTTTCGACAGTCCTCTTTTTTT